>JAJGRW010000154.1:116768-170285 GCA_025461045.1 Carex parvula
CAAAACTTTGTAATTTTTACCATTCAATGGAATTAAATATGGGCTTGATTCATATTTTTTCTCAAAAAAAATTAAAATTACCAAGATAACATTTGACAACCCATCTAACCCTTGCCTTTTCTCTTGTCACTTGCAGAAGTCGAACCCATTGATGTTGGGCTAATGGGATCCCTGTTAAAAATGACATAAGATTACACCTGTGGACTGATTAACAATTAATTATGTAATACATGCTCGTGTGTTAATTAGCCCAAACAAAACACCCGTGAGGATGTCGACATATAACTCAAACCTGCCTATTATTTGGGCTCTCTTTTGGCAGACACAATTTTGACAAACCAAAATCTGTAATTTTTGAGTGTGAAATCTTCGTCTAACAGAATGTTCTGAGGCTTTATAGCAAAATGCACAATACGTGCATAACAACCTCGGTGTAAGATACTCTAAAGCTCTTGCAATACCAATTGTGATTTTATATAGCTTCTCCCAATCAAGAACTGTTTTTGGATTTTCAGAGCATATATAATTGTCGAGTGATCCATTTGGCATGTATTCATAAATTAAAGCATGTTTGGAGCCTTCCATGCAAAAGCGGAAAAGCCTAGTAGACTTACAACATTGACATGAGAAGTTCTGGCAATGCTTAGGTTCTCATTCAAAAGCTCCTCTCTATCACTTGAATACTTGTGCAAAATTTTGACAGCAACCAAAAGGCCATCCTGCAGTCTTCCTCTGTATACAGTGCCAAAACCTCCTTTACCTAGTGTATCATGAAACGAGCATGTAATTTTCTTTAGCTCTGCATATTTGCATCTTTTTGGCACAAGCGATCCATATTTTCTAAGATCATTTCAATATTTCCTTGAGGTCTAGATTTGCTCGATAAAAATGCATTCAACGCAAATGTTGCCACTTCGAAGCTTTAAATGAGAAAACTGAAATACTTTTTGTTACAACAAAAGATACAATGTCTCAATATTTATTCTATCCTATCCAATGTCACTCACGAAACCACCTATACAATCTTCTCGACAATACCACACCTATAGAATTACATATTATATTATTTGCAATATATTTATATATTTATATTCTCTAACATCCCCCCTCAACCTGAGCATCTCAAACAGATGTGAAGATTGCTTCTCAAGAGGCGAAATCGCGAAGTAGACAATGGCTTGGTGAGGATGTCAGCATTCTGTTTTTGTGTGAGATGTGTAATTTTGAGATCTCTATTGTTTAACCTTTCTCGTATGAATTTTGTATCCGTATCAATGTGTTTGGTGCGTGACTGCTGAATAGGATTGGCTGCCATATATATTGCACTAAGGTTGTCTGAAAATAGAAGAATTGGTTTGTAAAGTGGAACCTCTAAGTCACGGAAAATTCGCCGAATCCAAATAGTTTCAGCAACAGCTTGAGCCAAGGAGCGAATTCAGCCTCTAAGCTTGACCTAGCAATAGTTGGTAGTTTCTTGGCTGACCATGAAATAAGATTAGATCCAAAATAGACACAATATCCTGACGTGGACCGTCTTGTGTCAGGACAACCAGCCCAATCAGCATCTGAATATGCTATAAGAGATGGATTAATGCCTCTGCATAAATGTAATCCATAATTGAATGTTCCTTTCACATACCAGAGAATTCGCTTTACGGCTTGAAGATATGGATCGAAATTTGGATCCGAACACTTTTAGAGTACGGATCCAAATATAATAGTATCCGGACCCGACCCAATCCGATAGCACCTCTAACCGGGATACTAAGTTCACAACATATGATATATCGGGTCTTGTAAAAGTGAGGTATTGAAGTCCCCCAACCATTTGTCTGTAGTTGTAAGGATCTTCAAGTAATTTCCCTTTAAAATTTGAAAGGTGTATATTCGTGGCTAAAGGTGTGTTCACTGGTTTAGAATCAAGCATGTTGTGCTTCTTAAGTAAATGCAAGGCATATTTTCCTTGGGATAAATGCAAGCCTGAAGAGGTATAAGAACTTCTACTCCCAAAAAGATTTCCAAGATTTTTCGTTGCAAACTCAGATTGTAATGTGCTGGTAAGTGATAATTATATCTTCAACATATAGTAAAAGTACAAGTGCATCTTGACCCGACCTCCTTACAAACATTGAGGGATCAGCATCACTTTCGACAAAACCAAGTTCCAACAAGAAGGAAGTGAACCTTTGAAACCAAGCTCTTGGAGCTTGTTTTTAAGCCCATAAATAGCTTTCTTAAGATGACATACATAGTGTGTATGCTTTTCATCATGAAAACCCGTGGGTTGTTCCATGTAAACCTCTTCAGTTAAGGTACCATGTAAAAATGCATTTTTTACATCTAAAAATGCATTTTTTACATCTAATTGTCTCAATGACCATTTGTTATTAAGTGCCACAGTAATCACAGTGCGAATGGTAGTAGGCTTAACGACTGGGGAAAAAGTTTCAATGTAATCAATACCTTAATGTTGTTTATAACCTTGTGCAACTAACCTAGCTTTAAGCCTTTCAACCGATCCACCAGATTTCTCTTTGATCTTATACACCCATTTGCATCCTATTACATTCACATTTGAATGAGGTGGTACTAGTTCCCATGTGTCATTATCTATAAGAGCTTGGTATTCTTCTCTCTTTGCAATCTACCATCCAGGATGCTTAATAGCCTCAAGAAAGTGATTTGGTTCATATAAGGGTTTAGCAGAGTGTGCAAGAAGCGAAATTGAATCTTTCTTAGTTCTAGTCATAGACCTTGTTTGCATATGATGTGTTCTTAAGGTATCTGGATCAGATTTTTGCTCTTGTGCTACTTCATTTTCATGTGAAATGTCTTTAGGTTGTTGGTTTTCTAATGGAGGATCATTTATTGATATGAGAGAAAATCTTTGAGGAGTGGTTCTTGCATGACGTCTGGTATAAACTATGATCTCCTTATGGGGTATTGACATATTAGATAATGTATTTTGGTTAGAAACAGAATCATGAGTTGTGTTAATTTGTTGATTGTCTTTGAAAGTAGAATTTTGAAAATCTTGCACAAATTGTGATATTGACTCTATGGACTGAGGACTTTCTCCTAAGATTGGAGGATTGGATAAGAACTGTTGAAACTTATTTGAATCAAATGAATCCTTGTTGTTTGAAAGTTCTGACAAGTAAATATAAGGAAATATTGCACTTTCCTCAAACCGATTCTTCTACCTTGTGGTGTGACAATATTGGGGCCACCTTTCTCGCTTCTAACCCCATGTTCCATGCTCGCACCAAACACGTCGAAATTGATTATCATTTCGTTCATGAACGCATTGCTTCCAAGGAACTATCGGTTCATTTCATTTGCTCCGCTAATCAGCTAGCTAATATCATGACAAAACCTTTGCCATCTCCTCGCTTTACTGCCCTTCGACACAAGCTTACAGTTACTCCTGCACTTCCGCTTGAGGGGGGATATTAGATGATAAAGCATAATCAAATTCTATTACAACAGAATCGGTTACTAACCATGTTGTTAGAACTGTAGTTAGAGGATTAATCATACTGTTGTAACTATAGTTAGATGAGTATTGCGATTGCTATATATACCCATGTACTACACTTCTGTACAATTACAAAAACATGACATAAATTAAAGATTTACAATTCCTCTTCTTTATCTCTCTTTACCTTCACTGTTTCATAGAAAGAAAAAAAAAATGTTAATGGATGGGAGGAGTCGACTATATATAGCACATGCTATAAAAATGTTAAGCATTTTGTACCCTTGTACGGTCATCCGGCTTATTTTGCTGGGAAAGGGTTGAGTGAAGCATATAATGTGTGTAAAATTCGTCTCCAAATTAAAAAGAAAGGAAAGCAGGAAGTGAACTAGCGATACATTTTTTTTTTCTAGAAGAAGAATAAAAAATATTCATATAACGAAGTAACTGTGCGCAGTTCTCATTACTTTAGTTTATATTTTTATTTTTATTGGGCCGTATGGTGCGAAATGCCTTTGTACCACACATTTTATAGATGGAGATATAGGGATAATAAGAGGAAAATAATAATGAAATTAACCATTTGCAAAGAACTAATATAAGTCCTCAAAAAGTTCTGAGAAGACTTTTCATGTAGACTGGGACAACGATACCATACCAGGACAATTGAATCACAGGCAATTTTCCCAAAAAGGAATACAAGGACAATAATTGTTGGTTCTGCAATTGACTGTATGATTAACTTGACAATAAAATCTCGTGCTTGAATAGATAACTACATAGTTTGGTTAATTTAAGTTCCTACTAACATGATATCAGTTGTGAATTAAGTAATTGCGTAGCCTTTATTTATCTTCTACAGACTTGTGACTGCCTTTTTCAGAGAGAATTGTTGGAGAAATAATATTACTAAATTTCTTAAGACCTGTGCGGCCCATAGGTCCAGCCCATAAAAACCCAGCCCCGCTCTGGGTTTTGGGGTGCTTGAAGCGCGTCCGCAGCGTGAAACGGTGAAAGAGAGAGAGCGCGCGCCATAAAATATATGGTCCAATTCATGACTAGATTGAGTGTCCGTAGAGTGGAAAAAACGTGCCGTGCCGTGACGTGACTAACATGAGTGTCAGTAGAGTGGAAAAAACGTGTCATACCGTGCCGTGCCGTGACTAACATGCTGTGACTTTGGTCTCGTGCCGTGCCGTGACCAAAATGTCAAGAAGTGGTCACTGCACGCGAATGGTCACGCCGTGCCTAAACGTGTTGTGACCATACGTGACTCGCGTGACAATTTAATCATTATTTAAGTTAATTTATTCAAAATTCACCATTAAATCAATATCTAATGGTCCTAATTACACGTGACTCGCGTGACTACGTGTCGTGCCGTGCTATGACTAAATCTTTCACGTGCAGTGCCATGCCGTGCCAAAGTTTCAAGAGATAGGCACGGCACGCGAATGGTCACGGCACAGGACACGCGAGTCACGGCACATAACTAACACGCGTGCCGTGCCGTTCCGTGACGGAGCCGGCTCCGCCGTGCCATTTTTCCCACTCTAATTGTCACTATCAAGTGTATCAAATGTACAACCCATAAGAGAGAAGTTATTGCTTAGTAAATAATAAATCTCTAGCATGACGCCTCTTTCAGCAAAGATTCATACTTGATTAAAGAATAAAAAATTGGGGAAATTTTATATATATTCTTTTAAAAACTTTGAAATTATGTAGTCCTCTCTAAAATTCATAATATCATATTTTCTGACAGTCAACAAAAAAATCTCCTTTTTGTCCTTGAGTGAAAACAGAATCTAGTACATGGATTGAAGACTTGTGTTGTATATCTTTTCCACCAAAATAAAGACAAAAATCTTATTCTTTTTTTACTACTAGGAACTAATCTTTAATATTTGAAGCATGTAAGAATTCTTTGTGCTAAAAAGAAAAATGATGTTAGAAATTTACTACTTAACAAAATAAGAACATTCCACCTATGAATTGTACATTCCACTATGAGATTATAGTCTTTTTATGTATTAACTACTTCAACAGATTTTGTTCAACTGGTCCTGCGCTTGGAAGCGGTAAAAGCTAGAGATAAAATTACAATTGCTCCTCTGATCTTAAGCAGAAGGCTCACTTCAGCTCCGTGAACAAGCTAATAGCACTATACATCCACTATTATACTTTTACTATTTGAAAACCATTATTAATAGTAAAGTAGATAAGTGAGTGAATAATTTTATTTGGATAGGAGTTAGATTGTTGTTCCGTACTATTTTGAAGAGTGAAAATATTGTTTGGTAAATATTTAGGTAGAATAAATGGAGAATTGTATAATAATGATGATGATGATGATGATTAGAATCATGATGATATTATGGTAATGACAATAATAATATTAATTTGTAATGAAATTAATGATAATAACACCAACATTATTGATAATAACAATGACATATTATTATTGGAGCCAGGATCTAATATTGGTTGTTATCATCTCCTTGTGATTTTTTCTATATTGATAAAAACAAGATATGAAGCCAAGCAAGAAACTGCAAATAATGCATAGTATAATTAGAGTCGTTGCCTATTTGCATAACAGCTATCTGTCTACTGTCTGTTCTTCAATGATTAGCACAAGTACAGCCACCAATCTGTACTTTCACCGTTGATCATGCCCTCAGGTGCTTTGTTGTTTTAAATGTTGCCGTACTCCTCAACTATTATAAAATGCAAATTGTTATTATTAATTGCCTTTCTAATCTATATAGAAATTCATCTATCGTATCAAATTAGGATGGAAGAGCATGTTTATTCTAACTTTTGCTACTTCAAATTCAAGGAACTATAATTTAATTTTTCAATTGAACGTTTTTTAGTAGGAAATCTCTGATCTGCCTATATGATTAAATAATTTCGACATAAAGAGAATTGCAACTGTTATCGGTATCTCAGATGTCACTCTAGTAAAACAAAACAAAATGCAATTAATATATTAATTTAATTGTTGAAAGGAAATTTTATTTCATATTACTTTCAACAATTTTGGAATGAAAATTGCCGTTACAGATTGTTTTAGCATGTTATTGAATGACAAAACCGCACTACTAAAATTGTATACTTTTCTTAATTTTTAAACTTCCCAAGAGAGAAAAAATCAAGAGTGAAAAAAGGTCAACATATTGAGAAAGAAAAATGGTGCTTCCAGAAGTGAAAAACACAAGGAACACAGAATAGAATTCCGCCGAAATGGCTGTTCTTCTTTGAACTAGTGCAGGATGGGTCTTGTATACACAATTTCACTAACTACTACCGTTCCAAAATTATGGCTCAAACCAGATCATGCTCCTAAAAATTTGGATTTTGAATTAAAGCTTGTACTGGTTACCTCACAACGGATGCAGTTGAATTAGAACCTTCGACTGGCAGTCCTGGGGACTGCCAGAAGAAGGGAAGCGCTTGTTGATATCGATCCAAAGGTTTTGGACTGATTCATCAATTTTCTTGGTATCTTCCCTTAGACTAGCAACCTCGGCCCATAAACTCACAAAACCCGTATCAATTCGGTTGTTGATACTCCTGAAACATGTATCAATTCGGTTATTGATACTCGCGAAACCCATATCGATTCGGTTGTTAATCCCTTGGAATTGTAGTTGTAGGAATTGCATGAGGTCAGGGTTAAGACCGAGCTGTGGTGCGGGTTCAGGTGTTGGCTGTGGTTCTTGTGGTGGTTCCTCATCGGGATCCCAATATTGGTTTGGTAATGCATTGGGGGCTAGGATCCAATCATTTATGGGATCATTTGGGTCAGGTTTCAAATTGCCATTTTTCAATTGAACCCACCCAGTCGAATTGAGGTACGTAAGGAGATTGATTGGTGATACAGTATTTTGTGCTGGTATTGCTTGAAGTGGATCAATATTGTGGGCCCGCAAAATTCGGTGAATCATATTACCGTATGGTAAACTCTCATGATTGCCCTTGCAAGTTTTTTCAATGTGTTTGAGAATAAAAAATGGGATGTTGACAGAGAGATCATCTCGAGAAATGAGATGACGAAGGAGAAACATCGTCATCCGCTCCAAATTGGTTTTCACGGTGATTTTTGGAGTTAAAATGTTGTTGATGAAGAGGTATAGCAATCGATGTAAGGCAGGTAGACCACTCACATATTGATACGTACCAGGTTCCCAAGTGCGGTCAAACCACTGCCGATACTTTTCATGACTTTCTAAATTCATGTTTGGTACCAACGGCCAACTCCTATTGATATAAACCTCTGCACCAGTGTGTGGTACTTGAAATATATCAGCAAGGTTTTGAAGGGAAAGTGTTGAGAAGGAATAATGTTAGCCTCAGAATAATATTCATCACAGGCTAAATTAGGCAACAAATAAAGCTAGCCTCAAATTGATAGCTGTCAAGCTATAATTAGTACCCAGCTAGATTTCTGTAATAATTAGGATGTAATTAGGTAGCATATCCAGCCAATGCAAAATAGGAAGTAGCCAAACGGCTAGTAGAGATATACATGTAATTTAGGCTATATATACTCATGTACAGAACATGTAATACACACAACAAGAAAATAAGAACATTTGTTCAGCATATTCTCTACTCTTTAATTTTTCACATGGTATCAGAGCGGGATAACTCCTGACTCAACAAAATTCAGCTGCAGATAACAAACTGCAAGCAAATCACAACAGCCACAATTTTTTCCTTCAAAACAAAGCTCTCAGATTTTAGCAACGGTATCTACAGCCAATCAAATTGACGGGTTACCTGGTGCATTTAACTTCACATCATTGAGCAAGCCAAATTTCTATCAAGCAGGTATCTGTTCTTACCAGAAAATTTCTATCAAGCAGGTATCTGTTCTTACCAGAAAATTCCAAAAAAAAGGGGAAATTAGCAAAATTATCTGGTATCAGAAAAAGCTGTACCAGAAACCAGAAAAATTCAGACAGAAACCAGAAAAATTCAGACAGAAACCAGCAACCTGAGAATCTGTACCAGTACACACAAAAACATGTCACACCAGTTTGATAACACCAAACTTACAACCATAATCCTCAATGGCAACAAGAATTACATACCTTGGTCCAGATCAGTTACAATCGGTCTTGGTGGCAAAGGGAAACTTCACTTTGTCACTGGAACCAAAGAAAAACCCAAACCCGCAAAAACAAATGAGGCAACAGCCGCAGAAACAGCACAAATAGAAGAATGGGAGACCAACGATCAACTGATCATGTCCTGGCTGCTCAGCACAATGGATCCGAAAATCTCAAATGTGCTAATGTATTCTAAAACGGCAAAAGAGATATGGGACAAGGCAAGGACAAGGTATGGCCAAACCAAAAACTTTGCTCACATTTTTAGTCTCAAACAAGAACTCTCCAAAATTAAGCAAGGTAATTTCAGCAATAACGAACTTGTAACCGAAATCATGTCAAAATGGGAGGAACTTAACATATACCTTCCACCAACCACTGATCCAAATGAAACCCAAAAAAGAGCCGAGCAAGACCTGATTTTCACCTATCTCGGAGCCCTTGACCCCAGCTACGAAGCAATTCGGTCCCAAGTCTTGGCATCGGCCGATATGCCCAGCTTTGATGATGTGGTTGCGAGAATCGAGCAAGAACAGTCAAGGCGATCTCTCATGAACTCGCATCAGCCCGAAACCACCGAGAACAAAGCCTTTAAGACACACCACAACCCTAACACCAACCCTAGAGGACCGGCCAAGACAAGGGGAACCGCAGCAACCGACTGGTGCGACCACTGCAAGCGCGCAGGGCACAACCGAGAAGGGTGCTGGGTGCTACACCCTCATCTCCGGCCGGTGCGAAACAAAGGAGGGTGGGGCGGCGGAAAAAAGGAGAAGGCTTTCAGCGGCTTGAGCAAGGGGCCAGACTCAATGAATGAAGGGGCTGAACCGGCTGGATTGGGATCCGAAGCAACAAAACCTCAAGGGGCCGAACTCTCTGGATCTTCTGTGGCGCCAACAGTACAGTTAGCACACCTCATGACCCAACTGAGCAGCCTATTACAGCAGCATGCTGCAGGTTCATCTAATCCTGTTTTTTTATCTAATTTTTGTGCAAGTTTAAACCAAAATTGTGTGCCAAAAATTGCCAATTTTACCAATTTCTGTCAAAATAAAAAAAACTGGATTGTAGACTCCAGTGCCACCGATCATATGACTTGTCACCAAAATAATTTACAAAACTTTACCAAATTAAAGGAACCTCAATATGTAACGGTTGCTAATGGCAACAAAACTCAAATCCTTGGAACTGGCACAACTGATCTTCTTAACAAGAATGTTAAAGATGTTCTGTACTTACCAGACTTTAATTCTAATTTATTATCAGTAAAAAAAATAACCAAAGACCTAAATTGTGATGTCATTTTCTCACCAAACAAAGTGACCTTTCAGGACCGAGTCACAGGGAAGAAGATTGGTGAGGGAATTTTTAAAAACGGTTTATATTATCTTGAAGACACTATCAATAAATGCTTTGTGTCAATGAGTCTAATAGATTGTGACAAATTACTACACTGGAGATTTGGTCATCCATCTGATCAAGTTTTAAACAAACTTTTTTGTCATAAATTAGACTCTAGTAATTGTGATATTTGTAAGCTTGCTAAACAAACTAGATTACCTTTTCCTTCTTCTACTAGCGTATCAGAAAAATGTTTTGGGGACCGGCTCCTGTTGATTCATATAATAACTTTAAGTATTTTGTCACCTTTATTGATGATTATTCTCGAACAACTTGGATTTATCTTTTAAAAGCAAAAAGCGAAGTATTTTCACGTTTTCAAGAATTTTTTAATTTTATTGAAAATCAGTATAGTGCCAAAGTTAAGATATTTCGATCAGATAATGGGACAGAATATGTCAACAAACATTTTGTCGATTTTTTCAAACAAAAAGGTATTCTACATCAAACCACATGTGTAAATACACCTCAACAAAACGGAGTTTCAGAAAGAAAAAATCGTCATCTCCTTGAAGTCACTAGATCACTAATGTTTCAAAATAATGTCCCAAAGATTTATTGGTCCGATGCTATGCTCACAGCAACTTATCTTATAAATAGGCTACCAAGTGTCAAACTAAAAGACATGAGTCCCTTAGAAATTCTCAAAGGAAGAAAAATAGACCTAGACCACATTCGAGTTTTTGGGTGTACATGCTTTGTCTACATAAAAAGAAATGACAAATTAGATAGGAATTCGGTTAAAACCATATTTCTAGGGTATTCTTCAGAAAAAAAGGGTTATAAATGTTATGATCCAAACAACCACAAACTATACATCTCAAGAGATGTGTCATTCATTGAAAGTGAACCATATTACCAACTAAACAAACAAGACAATAATCATACACAAAGTCAACCTCCTTTGTTATCTCCAAATAGCTTTCTGTTTCCCGAAGGAACACATCAAGAACAGGTAGAGACCATAGAAGAAGACCATCTTGGTGAAGCAAGCGCAAGTTCTTCAGGGGGAGAAGAGGAACGAGAATCAAATGAAGAACCAGCTCAAGAAGAGACTGCTCAACCAACTCAAGAAGAAAGTGGCTTGAGAAGGTCTACACGACAAACTCGGCCTCCTACAAAGTTGAGGGATTATGTATCCCATCAGGTTATGTATCCAATTCAAGATTTTATTTGTTATGAAAAGGTATCTCCTGAATACCAGGCCTATTTGGGTAACATAACTAACCAAACCGAACCAACCAGTTTTGATGAAGCCAAGTTGGACCCACTCTGGCGTAAGGCTATGGAAGAAGAACTTCATGCCTTGGAAAAAAATGACACATGGGACATTGTCAACTTACCAAAAGGAAAAAAACCTGTAGGTTGTAAATGAGTATACAAGATCAAATACAATAGTGATGGTACGATTGAAAGGTATAAGGCTAGGTTAGTGGCCAAGGGATTCACCCAAACTTACGGTATTGACTACCAAGAGACCTTTGCACCAGTAGCTAAGATGAGTACAGTTAGAATCCTGTTATCAGTGGCTACCAACTTAGGATGGAACCTTTTCCAAATGGATGTAAAAAATACATTTCTTCAAGGAACATTAGAAGAAGAAGTCTATATGACTCTTCCTCCAGGCCATAAACTCACATCAGATCCATCGTCAGTGTGCAAATTAAGGAAAGCGATTTATGGTCTAAAACAATCTCCAAGAGCATGGTATGCCAAGCTAAGCTTTTTCCTTCTAAAAAATAATTTCGTTAAAAGCACATCCGATTATTCCATGTTTGTTAAACATTTAGAAAAATCTACCACCATTATCCTTGTCTATGTAGATGACATTATCATCACTGGAAATGATAACGAAGAAATAAAAAGAGTTAAACAATCCTTGAAAAATGAATTTGATATTAAGGATCTTGGAAAACTCTCATATTTTCTTGGAATAGAAATAGCTCACTCAAGCAAAGGATTATTTCTATCCCAAAGAAAATATGTCCTTGACCTGTTAAAAGAGACTGGCAAGTTAGGAGCAAAACCAGCTGGTACACCAATGGAAACTAACATTAAACTTGGGCCAGAAGATGGTGAACCACTATCTGACATAGGACAGTATCAGAGGTTGGTAGGAAAATTGATTTATCTCACTGTTACCAGACCTGATATTGCATTTGTAGTTAGTGTAGTAAGCCAATTTATGCATGCTCCACGTACCAGTCACTTGAGTGCCATTGATAGGATATTGAGATATCTCAAAGGTACTCCAGGTCAAGGAATCTGGATGAAGAAAAACATTACTAACAATGTGGTTGGATATTCTGATGCAGATTGGGCTGGAAGCTGCGACAGAAAATCAACCACAGGATTTTGTACATTTGTAGGTGGAAACCTTGTGACATGGAAAAGCAAGAAGCAGACTGTTGTGGCACGGTCAAGCGCAGAGGCAGAATATCGAGCCATGGCATCCACAGCAAGCGAGCTTACTTGGATCAAACACTTACTTCACGACATGAAGATAGAGTGCAGAGGACCTATGCAGATGTACTGTGACAATCAAGCAGCACGGCACATTGCATCCAATCCCGTCTTCCATGAAAGAACGAAGCATATTGAAGTTGATTGTCACTTTGTTCGAGACAAGGTGCAATCAGGAGAAATCGAGACACCATTTGTCAGAAGCCAAGAACAACTAGCAGACATCTTCACCAAAGCACTCGACAAATTAACATTTGAAAGTATACTTAGCAAGTTGGGCTCAATCAATTTATTCGAGTCCAACTTGAGGGGGAGTGTTGAGAAGGAATAATGTTAGCCTCAGAATAATATTCATCACAGGCTAAATTAGGCAACAAATAAAGCTAGCCTCAAATTGATAGCTGTCAAGCTATAATTAGTACCCAGCTAGATTTCTGTAATAATTAGGATGTAATTAGGTAACATATCCAGCCAATGCAAAATAGGAAGTAGCCAAACGGCTAGTAGAGATATACATGTAATTTAGGCTATATATATACCCATGTACAGAACATGTAATACACACAACAAGAAAATAAGAACATTTGTTCAGCATATTCTCTACTCTTTAATTTTTCACAGAAAGGTTTATCACGGTACCAAACATATATGAGGTCGCACCATATGGGTTGTCAGTAAATTGGAGGTTGGCGTAAAAGATCCGGGTGCACAAAATGGAGTAGGTGTCTTGACAATTTATAAGGTTCGCCAATTGCCAATGATCGATCCATTCGGTTATACGGTCCATGTACATAACTGGTATTCTACCTTCAGGATCGAAATAGAAACAATCCGAGAGTTGGCGGTCCTTAAAATGGGCCATATACCTACGGAATGCCGCATCATCCCGAAAAAGATATCGATTGGATTGTTTTATTGTCATATTGGGTGCAGATAGTTGGGCTTCAGACCGAAAGAATGCCCCGTCATCTCTCGTTGTTCTATTGCCACTCCTACCACTGCCACGTCCTCGCACAGATCTGGTCTTTCGTGCCTTCTACAATTGAAAAAACACAGATTCTCAAAATTTAATATTTTGCCCATGCTTCAGTTGCATTACATTTGGACAATTGCATTCTATGATAAATTGTCCAATATTAAATTTGGTACCTGAGCTACATATTTATATATATTTTGGAGTTGGTTCCTAAGTTACATTTTTATATATATTTTGGAGGGTTGAAAATTAAAATGCCTCATGTCTTTCATGCCTCACATCCTTTATCTCCGTTTTCAAAGTTCAAACAGTCGATCCGAACATCAACATGATCTCCATATTAAAATGTGCTTGGAGACCAAATTTTATATCTTTTTGGAAATGTTTTACTATTTTTTTAGATAGGTACAAAATCACTGTTTCTGGACCATCCAAAAACATTTTGTACCTATCTAAAAAAATAGTAAAAAGTTTCTAAGGAATTAAAAAATTTGGTCTCCAAGCACATTTAATATGGAGATCATGTTGATCGGTTCGGATCGACTGTTTGGACTTTATAAACGAAGATAAAAAAAAATGCACGATGAGGCACGAAAGACATGTTTAACCCTCCTATATTACAACAGCATTGAAAAATTCACAAATATATTTGCAATCCCTGATGTAAAGTTTGTTTTTTACTATTCTACTAAAACTGAAATTATAACAAATCACTAAAGCTGACTAAAATTTGTATAATTTGCCACAAATACAGAATTTAAACTAAAATTAAATACCAGAATCAACTACAGTATTAAATATCCTTACAGTTAAAAACCACAGCAAATTTGCACAAATCCCACAATTTAGTAAAATACCAATATAATTAAGGATTTTAAAGGGATTTACCTTCATATGACAATAATTTGTTTGTGGTGCTGCTGCCAGCACATCATCAGAACCTACCAAATAAATGAAAAATGATTATTAGAGTGGAACTGGAGTGAAGATAAGAGGAGAAGAAGATTAAGGAGCAAAAGGAGTAGCGGCCAGTATCTCATTAAAATAGTCACAATCTGACATTTTGCTTCAAATAATTTCATTGCTTGAAAGCCTTAACAAGCCAAAGCATGCTTCCATTTTCTTTTGTTCATTGAAAGGAGAAATCATTATTCATATACCTATTAAATCTTTTGTCATTGTCAATTTCTTCATCAAAACTTCAAATTTGATACTTCCTCCTTCAAACTCAACAAGTCAAATCTCATAAAAATAATTGATAGCCTTTATTGAATACCGAAGATCTATTCTCTCACCAAATCACTGTGGTCTTGTGAAAGAATAAAAGAAAACAAAGTACTGCTGGGTAAACGAAACCATCAAAGAAAGCCAGGACAATGGAGTTTGCATTATATTACCTTCTAATAAGGCTCAAGCCACTTGAAGCAAGCAACTTACACCACCATATTACAAAAATCCTTACAACTAAACTTTGAAATAAGCCAACATTATTTCTCTCAATGTACTTGAGCATTGAATTCATCCCTTTTCACCAAGTTGAATCTACTACTTTCAAAAATATCTATAACTAAAACTTTACCAATTGTATATTGCTTAACACACAAATAACTGGTATAAATATAGTTTCCATCATGTACGAGTTGTAACACAAAGATTTAATAAAAAAACCATATGAGATGCATAGGTACCGTTAAAGCAATAAAAGAAATCAAGAACAATGTACTGTGAAGTCAGGCTTTTAACAAAATTTGAGACATTGCAAGAATATCAAAGATTCCAATTTTGTGAGAGGAGGCAGAGGGAGCAGACATGATGAGAAAATGCTCAGGAAAGCACAAGTAATGTTATACATCAGATTAGGGGCCAAATGCCCAGGATTGTTATCTTTTTATTTTTACTTCTCATGCCTGGAAGTCATGGTATACAAGTAATTTTTTGTTGTAGAAAAATTCAATTAATGATTTACATGAGATTAATTTGAGAAAATTGAAAAATATAGAAATGTGAAGCAAACTTGAGATTTCATTAAGAAACATCAAAATAATAAAGTTTTGATGAGGAAACATCTAAGAACAGAAATTTGATAGCATATGACTAATTCAGCATAAAAAGATTGAGCCAATAACATGTGAAGAAAAGAACTTAAATGAGAATGGACCCACCTGAAGAAGTATCCTGAGTTACAATTTCTCTTTGTCTTAAATATGGGGCCATCTTTGCTGGTGATCTGTCCGAGACCTCATCCTCACTGTAATTCCGGTCCATCTGCTGGGCCTCCATTTGTTCCTCTCCATGAAGATCTGTGTCAGCAGTTCCACTTACAAGTGGGTCCATGCCAACCTCTCTTTGGCCAGGCATGTGCTTTATGTTTCGAGATTTCTTCAGCGGTGGGCCTGTCTCAATTGACGGCACATCATGAGTAGCCTGTGCCAGTGATTCAGAAACCAGAGGGAGTGGAGGCGGGGATGGCAGTAGGTCAAAATTTTCATGTCCGGTTTTAAGTTGTGGTGAAGGCGGTGCCACCTGATGGTCAGAGAGGGCCTCATATCCTGGTGCGGCAGTATCATGTCTAAGCAGAGGTGGCTGTGGCGGCGGTGGTGGGACCAGCATTTCTGGATCAAGGATTTCGGTTTTCACTGGGGCTGAGTGTGATTCTAGTGGACCTACGGCCTGACATTGTGTGGGGGTTTCATTTCCTCGGGTGGGCATCTCTGGCTCCAGTAGAGATTCTGTGATTCCTGTTTCAAGTGAGCCTCTCCCTAGCTGAAACGGGTCATTCGAAAACTATATCTGCCTCTGGAGCTCCGTTCCAGGCGAGACCACCTCCGACGAAGTATGAAAGTTCTCGAGTATAGAAATCTGTGATCCCGGCGGCGGTATTGTCGTCGGAGGAGGCGGTAAACCTGGGATTTCGAATCCAACTGACTCGAGAGGGGAGATTAGACTGATTCTTGTTTAGTTGCAGGTTGCCAACAAAGCTCGTGCGAAGAGACGAGAGGGAAGGTTTTTGAGGAAGCGCGAAAGGGTTTTGGACTTTGGGCGAAGAGAGAAAAAAGACGGGTCGGAGTCGAAAACCAAACAAGAAAATCCCGACTCGAGACCAGAACATACCCGTATAATTCTGTCTTATGGCTTCATCAGTTATTTTTTCTTTGCTTTCTTTCTTTTTATTTTAATTAAAAAGGATTAGTTTTATAGATGTACAATTAATAGATGATATTACAATATTCTTTTCTCGATTCATTTATTTTTGTTTTATTATTTCTTATAATTTATAATAAATTTCAGAAAATATAAAGTTAGAGAGATTCCTTTCTTAATTATATTTAAAGATGGATGTTCAATAAATAAATAATTAGAATATGACGGATATTACAGATAAAACTTTCTTTTAGATTTATTTTTCATATCTTCACTTAAAATTCGGATTCTTTCCTTATTCTTTGATTTGTTTTCTCTACTTGGATAAATATAATCACTATCATATTTTGGAAAATGCTTACAACTAATAAAGATCTTTTTCTAGCTAGATTTGTCACCCAATTTAAAATTTCAGATTTCCATGGTGGTAGATGTTTATAAATAATATGATCTTTTTTTTTTTTAGATTAGTCATTCATTCTAAAATTTCAGATTTCATTAATGATAGATGAGATTCAATTCTAGATTTGGAATTCAATAAATTTCGGATTTATTTCCTTTTCTTTTGTCTGGTTGGCCTCAACCGAAGGATTTAATTGACCAAAGTTTAGTAATTAAGAGTATAGTAACATAAACTAAATTAAAGTTTCTAAATTATCTCTTTAAATACATCGGTACTTGATTTGATCCTCACAATATTAAATTAAATAAATTATGTTTTGGATATGAATTTTTTTTCTCTTGATTTGTTTGTCCTTTACTCCTTTTAATATGCTTCTTACTTTCTTTTGATTTATTTATCTACAATATAGGAGTGTAAACGGAGTGAATTCGGAGCAGATAATGCTAATATCAAATTCGTATTCGTCTTTCAATGTGCGGATACGGATAGTAAATAGATGTCAAAATTTAAAATCAAATATGCTTTAAACGGATACAGATACAAAACAGATAATCTACAAATACGGATTTAAATACACATACGAAAAATTACGGGGTTGTTATACAATTGTAATACCAAATCCGCTTTGTAAGAAGAATTGTTTGAGAAGCTTTTCTACATTTGTGAGTCAGAATCTTGAGAGACATTCATTTGGGCAACCCATATTTCTTGCTTGCCCGTGTAACCCCGTGACCTAAGTGGTGCGGGTGCACATTTTTTAGCGAACTTTTCTTCACTGTCGCACTTTTGGCCTTCACTCAAAAAAATAAAATTAATTGTAAAACATAAAATCCTATTAACAAACAGAATTTATACAAGTTGTATCACAAATGTACCTTAAATTCCTCTGTAGACTTTTTTTTTTTTAAATGCCTTCCAATTCCCATACTCGGGCTTCATCCACTTATAGACAGAGAGGGGGGATCTGTTTTTCTCCGGATACTTCTTGATCACAAGTGTGCTTTAAAAGATTTTCCAAGATTGATTCATCTCTTTAAGCACCATTTTTCCCGGAAAATCGTTGTCGATGTCTCACCGAGTCTAATACATAAATAATTTCATATTAATGAAGTTTATTTTATAACAATAATAATAAAAAGTAACACTAGTTGTAACAATATGCAACGTACTTTACCTTTACTGACTGCCAAAGGGTCGCTCTCTCGTCTTTCTTCACTTGTTTCCAACTATCATAGAGGAGGTCAACTCTCTTTCTAGCCTTCAGTCCTACCCACGACGCAAATTTGCCGGCATTTGGCCCCTTTGGTCTCCCAAACTCATCAAACTGATATCCAACCTTTTTTTAGACAACTTTTTGCATGTTGTCGGACCTCTTCATTTTCAGATTGTGGACCATCAGACTCAGAAGGATTATCCTCACTTGATTCACGTGAAGATGAGGCTTGTGTATCAAAATTCCTTAAAACACTTCCCTGAGGGGCCATCTCTGCTGCTGACCTGTCGGAGACATCATCTTCATTGTAATTCAAATCCATCAGCCGCTGGGCCTCCACATGTTCCTCTTCATGAGGGTCTGTCTTATCTGGGTCCCTCTCCATCGAGAGCTCGTCACAAGTCTTGGGTGCCATCAGCTCAGAGACCATTTGTAATGGAGGTGGAGATGGTGGTAGGTCCTCAAGGTTTCCAAATCCAGATTCTGGTACCATCAAATGACACTCAGAGAGGGCTGAGTGTGCTTCGTTGTCAATATCCATTTGGCTTGTTTCTAGTGGCGGTTGCGTGGGGAATTCGTCTTTAGCTGGCGGTGGATCCCTCATGTCATATCAATAGTACTCGGCCTCTAGAGTTCTGTTAGCAGGCAAGTCCATCTCAGGCGAAGTCCAATTCAAGCGTAGAACCGACTAGAGAATGAGAGGTTAGATTTTGAAAAAGAAAGGAATTTGGGCAATGCGATTGATTTAGCGCGAAGAGAAGAGGTTTTTTGGGTTTTGTGCGGGTGCAGATTTTAACAGCGCAATTATGACTTTAGCGGCGCATCAGTTCAAAAAAAATTTGTTTGAAATGACAATACGCATCGGTCAAATTTGTTTTTGAAAATGACAATTGCATGGGTGCAAAGTGCAAATGCATCAGATAAATATCGGATATGATCCGAATCTGTATTCGAAAATTAAATACAAATAATGATATATTTTTAAATTTTAATTATCCGTATCTGAATAGTATATATATATATATATATATATATATATATCATATATATAATATATATCCATATATGTACATACCCGTTAAATATTCGATATGTAACTGAAAAATAAAAACGGATACGAATATGATTTTACCACTATCTGATCCGTATCCGATCCATTTGCACCCCCTATATTCAATATAACATCTTTGTGAATTCACCGTAAATTGTACTCGTGTCATCATTATTTTTTGGAATAGACAATTAATAGATAAATTGTGTATAATACTTCACCAGCCATGGTTAAATTTAATGTATAATGTGTAAGAACAAAAATATACAATGATGCATCTTTCTTCTGATTTGTGTATGTGTACAATTGAGCTGTGAGATAAATAGTAATTAGGCTCAACTAATACATTTTAAAAAGTTGATGATACCATGCGAAAAAAAACAAATTTCAGCAACTTGATGTAAATCATATCACTCATAGAGATTAGAGCGCTGAATGTAAATCATATAGGCTTCTCAAGTAATTTTTAGACAAGAAATGAATGCATCCTATTGGATTAAAATGTAGCGACACCAGAAATGCAAGCATCTTTTGTCACATCAAATTTAAAAAAAAAGTTAGGAATCCCTAAGTTATACCTCAGGAATACAGCTTTATTACTTCGATGGTGGTCGAAGGCGACTTCTGGCAAGGAAGGTTTGTGGTCGGTTACAACAAAGAAGTTAAGAGGATTGAATTTAAACTCATCTGTCCCTGCAGTTTGGATGGCTAATGGATCTTTTTTCTAGAATCAACTGGTACGGATCAACCCTCTATTCCAATGCTGCATTCAATGGGAGATAGGAGATGGTTGATCGGTATCCTTCTGGTATGATCCATGGAGTGGAATATCGATTAACCCACTCAAAAAGGCAGGTCCAAGACCTCGTCTACAAACAATTTCTCTAAGAGACATGATTACAAGATGGCCATGGATTTTCCCAGTTGCATCCGTACTGCTACCTAATTTTACTGAGCAGGCTGATACGCCTACAATACATGTCCGATACATGTATCCTTAAACCACTGATGATATGCCTACAATACGTGTCCGATACGCCAACTGACGTATCGGATGAGGTGGCGTATCCTTAAACCACTGATACGGTCGCCGATACACATTGAAATGCACAAATACGTCTCTCTCTGTCTGGACACGCAGCGAATACGTCCGTGCGCCAGTGCCCGCTTCGTGCACCGTGCAGGAAAGCTGTGCACTAGGAGCCCTCTACATGCACCGCACATGGACCGTAAGCTAAAATCTTTTTTTTTTCTCAATGCAAGAGTCGAACCCGGGATAGTTGGTCTTTACAGTTTACATGCACCGCGCCCTCTACATGCACCCTCTCTGCTGTGGCTTGGAACACAATTACGGTCCCAAAAGGCATGGGCGGCCTTGGCCTAAGAAATCTAGCAGACATGAACAAGGCGTTGGTACTTAAGATGGTTTGGAAGATTGCATCTGGAGTAGACGCTCTCTGGATAAAGGCCCTCAAGGAAAAATACTGCCCTAGATCTGACTTCTGGGCATCAACCAGAACTTACAATTGTTCCAGATTATGGAGAGACACTGTGCGAATTAAATCGGTCATGGCTGATCAATTAGTATGGCAAATCGGTAATGGACAAACAATTCCGGTTTTCTCCCAACCATGGTTCCCAAATTGGCAACAGCATCAGGCTAACACAAATGACCAGAGAGATATGCGGGTTTCAGACATTATTCATCCGCATACGAGAACTTGGAATTTCGATGCCCTACAACAATTATTTGGCTTTCATGAAGCGTTAACCATATCCATCTTCGGGGATATCAGATTGGGTACGGGTTTTGCCCCGGATAATCTCATATTCAAACCGGCAAAAAATGGAAACTTCACTGTTGGAAAGGCTTACCAGCTGTTGCGAACAGCCAGGGGTACTGGTACTGCCACGGATAAAAAATTCTGGGAACTGGTATGGAAGAACAGAAGACTGATACCGAAGCTGAAACTATTCATTTGGAGATGCATCCATAATGCGATCCCAGTCAGAGCTGTTCTCAGTGCCCGAATCACATCCATTGACTCACTTTGCCCAATCTGTAAACACGCACCGGAAACATTGCTGCACACCCTCTTCTACTGTGACTTTGCAAGGGCATTCTGGTGGGGCTCTTGTCTGGGACTGAGGTCGGATAACCTCCAGGGTACCTTCCGTTCTATCTTTCAGACGATAGCAGAAACGATGCCTGAGCAGGAGGTTTGCAATTTCATCTGCATAGCTTGGGCAATCTGGAGAACGAGAAATGACGCGGTTATGGGGGGGAAAAAGCAAAACATGACCGCCTGTCACAACTACTACAAGGAAACAGAATACGCATGTAATTCCCTAGCATCCACATCCGCATCAGGTAAGGCAACCAGATTGCAGGGGGTAGTACACGGACGGTGTCAACCGGTGGGTGTGGCGCCGGAGTATGTCTGCTACACGGATGGCTCTTGGTCACAAGATGGGGCAGCTGGTATCGGACTCTATCTGACACGAAACAATGTTGGGTTCAAGTGGATAGCAATGTCAGTCCAAGCAATGGGGCCGGGTCAGGCGGAAGCAAGGGCAGTGCTCGAGGCTTACAGACTACTTCAGAGCTTACAATGTCATACTGCTATAGTTTACTCTGACTCAACAGAAACGGTGGACTCCTTGGCACATGCACAACCGGTCATTCATGATTGGAGATCGCAAGATCATATTTGGAATGCCTGGATGATACAGTCACTATTGCTGACAAACTACATGGTGATATATAGAAGCAGGGACGATGAATCGCTACAACTTGCACATCGTCTAGCAAATCAGGGAAGAATTGAAGGCTGTAATAGGGAATATGATGCCATGCCAGCTTTCCATAGCGACAATTAGTCAGGATTACCAGATAGATAGTACAGGAATAGTTGGGTGTAGACCTACGGGTCATGTAAGAAACCAAAAAAAAAAAAATTATTGTACTTGGGATTTCTATATTAATTTATATCATACAAGTATTGAATTGATATTATAATTAAAATTATATATATATATATATATATAATAGGCGTATCGTATCCGGGATTTTTAAAAATTACCAAATTACCGTATCCGCATCGTATCCGATACGATACCCGTACCGGTATTTATGCAACATATATAACTCTGCTGAACTAAGAGGGACATGACTTTGAGGGTGTTCTCTCTATTCATCTCTAGATTGCATGGATATTGATGCAAATTGACGGCTCAGATAAATATCCGACTAAATTTAGTCTGTAATCTGTCAGGTAGAGCCCTCTTCGGCCTTAGAGGAAGTGGACTCGGGCCCATATATAAGAGTTCACCCCCAAACAAACGGATCAAATTTTAGATAAACCTCATACACCGGTAACTGATCTACTTTGCAAACAACATATTTTATATTTTTCATTATGTGATGTAGCTCATTTGATATTACTACTCCATAATATAGAAGAATAACCTACTTATCTAGAGTGATTATATGATTTAATCTTTTTTAAAGGTACAAAATAATCTATGAAAACAAATGAATCGTCTATGAAAAGATTTAAACATCTATAGCAGGCAGACTATGCAGAAGAAAAAAGACAGCTCAAATCTCACATTTTTGTCCATTCTGAAAAAAGTATTTTTTTTTTTATTTGAGCAATTTTTATGAGCAGAATGGTGTTCTTAGATTCATCAAGTTTCTTTTGAATTCAACTCTAAAACCTATCAGATTAGTTTCAAACGATGAATCCGAACCATTGAAACCCATCTACCTTACGAGTGATGTATTCACATGCGAAAATTTTAAATTTTCAAATTAATTTTGTATAGAGAGTTAAGCTGTTAAAAATATTAAAAAATGAACGCATTAAAATTAATTTATAAACCTTCTAATTTTGACAACTTGATTTTATATAAAAATAATTCGAAAGTTTACAATTTTTGCATGTAAATGCATTACTCATAAGCTATGTTGCACGGATACGCCAGTTTAGGCGCCGTATCGGTATCGGACATGTATCGGATACTGATACGCGCTCGATATGGCACCAATACGTATCCGATACGCCAGCTGGCGTATCCGCCTACGTGGTGCATCCTTACTCGGCCGATACGGTCGCTGATACGCTTTGACTCGCTGGGATACACTTGGATATGCCTATGCACAGCGCACCGCACCGCGTGGTCCACCGTCACTGCGCCAAAATCAATTTTTTTTGCTGCTACCGTGATTCAAACTTGGGATCTGAGGCATAACAACCATAGCCTCCTACCACTATACTACTGTAATGTTGTTGTTATAATAGAGTACTTATTATATTTAATATATATTTCGCTATAGTATTGTTTTGCTCCATTTGATTCATATAAATATAATTAAAATAATAAAAAAATATTATATATAATAAACGTATCGTATCCTGATTTTTAAAAATTACTGTATCGCTGTATCCATATCGTATCCGATACGATATCCGTACCCGTATCCGTGCAACATAGCTCGTAAGGTATATAAGTTTCAATGGTTCGAATTCGTCATTTGAAGCTAATCCGATAAGTTTTAGAGTTATGTTCACAAAAAGCATTAGTGAACTTAAGAACACCCTAGTTCTACTCTATTTTGTAATCTTATGTTTCTGAGCCAAGTAATTCAATTAAATATAAATGAGAAATAAAATTCTAATGTAAGAACTTACCGAAGTGGAATTGGGAAACAAACAATATATATCATTTTCAGAAAATATGAAAACTTTCTTATTTAATTTTTCAATATGATAACTTCAAATTAGTATTAATAAATTAGGAAAATCGTGTTACAAAAAAAAGCTTGTATCCGAAATTCATGACACTGTCATACATTGGCTCCACCTCTGTTGAGCAGAAATTTTTATTTTAAACAAGAAAATATCAACAATAGAGAAGGATTTTGACGAAATTCGTGATATAAGAAAAACGTGATAGTCTATAACGTCTAAGGAACGTTATAGACCATCACGACCAACTTGGTGAAAACGGCTTATTTCTAATTAATAAAATTAAATTAAATGTTACGAAGTATCTCACAGCTTGCTGAAAAAGAAAAAAATTTGACTGTTATTGTGAATCACGGCCAGGTATCATGTTTTGCCCTGACGGTACGTACGTGGCAAGAGACAATGAAATGGTCTTCATTATACGTGGCACCTTGGAAAGCGACAAATGAAATGCTCTTCTTTATACGTGGCACCTTGGAATGAAATGCTCTTCATTATACGTGGCACCTTGGAAAGCAACACCACTAATGGCGGCCGCTCCAATTTTTTCAATTTTATTTGTCTTAATACTTGCGATGATAGACAACAACGCATCAGTTACTGGCCGTGAACGTGAATGACAATACGGCTAGACTTTTTTTTTCGCGTATCAACGTTCAATTTAATTTCGTTAATTAGAGATAAGTTGTTTTTGCAAAGCTGGCCTTGTAGTTTATAACGTTTCCTGAAAATTATGAATTATCACGTTTTTCATATATTACGAATTTCTCTGAAATCATTCTCCATTATCGATATTTTCTTATTTAATTTTCTATTAATAAAAATTGCAGTTTGTTGAGTGGTAAAGAAAAATAAATAAATAAAAAGAGATTCAAGATACACGAAAATCAAATCTAAAATCTGAAAATCATAAGATCAGATCATCATTAGAAATTTAAAATCTCTTTTGAAAATAGAAGTACACGAGTTGAGCAAGGCTGCAAGGGTTCTACAACAATTCTGAATTATTATGGTACATTTTTCTCCAAAACACAAACTTCTGTCTACCTATTAGTTTGTAGTTTTAATTACAATTGTCACCATCTGATTTGTTTGATGAGAATATATATTTTCTTTAAAACTTTCTTGACAATTTGTTTATGGAGCATTGAAATTATGCTTTATTTAATCAACTGATGTCTTTTATTTCTAGACCCACATACATAATTTACTAGTAAGAAATCAATTTTCTAATAATGGCGTACTCAATTTCCAGTTAGACCTTTATTTAAATAATACAATACTGGTCATGATGGGCGAAGGTGCCGACATCCGTACTTTCTTGGTTTTTTTTTTTTACACCTTCAATAGTCCATTTGATCAATATCTAACACTAAAAGTTTAATTTTTTTTATTTAAATTATTTGTTAGATTATTTCTTTTGATGTATAATTAACATATTTATACTAAAATACGCTAAAATTTCTTGAAATTATGTTGAATTACACTATATTACATTAAATTACGCTAAATTATGTTCAATTACGCTAAAATACAGTAAATTACACATGAATATGGATGATATCTTTATTGAGAAGACGAAAAACGACGACGAAACTTCAAACGGCCATAAAATGGCGCTCGAGTGTCCGATTTCAGTAAATGACCACTTTTCGGAAAGCTTGTGAAAATACACATGCGTTAGTGCCCACGATGCTAGATTTTAAAATTCAAAATTGCCAAAAAACAAAGGAAAGAGCCTCAAAACTTGAGTTGAAGTTTCCGATTAAGATTTTCATTTCTGTAATTCAATCTAAGTAGCTCAGTAAATTAGTTATATAATGAACTTGTAGAATACTAATTTTTACTATTTTTGGAATTTTTTTACTATTTTTATGATTTATGAAATATGGCACAACATCGGCCTAATTTAGCGTAATTTAGCGTAGTTTAGCGTAGTTTAGCGTAATTTACCGTATTTCATTATAATTACCGAAATTAGTGTAATTTAGCGTAATTTAATGTAATTCAGTGTAATTTAACACAATTTAACATAATTTAGCGTAATTTAATGTAATATAGTGTAATTCAACATAATTTCAAGTAATTTAGCGTATTTTAGTATAAATATGCTAATTATACATCAAAAGAAGGAATCTAACAAATAATTTAAACAAAAAATTTGAATTTTCAGTGTTAGATTTTATTATCTTGCTCATAGTGTCTCTAAAAAAAAAAAAAGAGGAAGAAACAGGCCAGATTCTGACCGGTTTGGACATTTTTAGAAAAACCAATAAATTCTGGATATATTTATTAACTTGTAATTAATTTTGGATATTAATAAAAATGTCGGGCGAAGGTGACACTTTAATTAACAAATTGTCTTATTCAAATAATTCAATTCAGGTCTATCTGAAACTTTTTCTTTCCAAATCTTGAATGTTAATTTCGGTTTTTTACTTTTTTATTTATTTTTCAATATTTTCAGTTGACCTTTATTTTTTTTAAAGAACAAAATAGTACCGATGTCCTCAAAATAATCAAATGAGTGAGATACTTAGCGATTAAGACGGTAATCTTGAAAACTATTCAGTTGACCTATTTTGTTATCTGGAACCTCTTTCATTTTAATATTTACCATTTATCTCCTTTGGTTTATGTAGAGATTATTATATAACCACATGTACAACTTGTCATTTGAGGCAGGGATCAATTTGTAATTATTTTTTCACTAAAAAAAATAGCAATTATTTTATTTGCAGAAACTACTTTTGGAAGAAAACATAATTAGAATTACCGCAGTAGAAGCGTTTTTACTTTTTGATGCTCTTTGTGGTTCCTTTTACTGTTTGGCAAATTCAAGATTTAAATCATCGTCTCTTAAACAAATAACTTTGAGAACTCGTTGGATGGAGATAGATTACGTATATGTTACAGAGGATCCGAGCTCTCAAATGAAGAGGGACAAGGGCTGTAAATATAAAAATTAAAAAAAAGGGGGTTAAGATTCAAGAGAAGAAAAAATTGTTTAAGATTTGGTCCATGGTCAAACCATTTTGTCATTTCTCTCTCATCAGCTCCCTCAATTTGCTCCCACGCTCCCGATCCGCCGCCCCTGCGGCCTATCACATCTAAACTATCCACGTTTCGCTCATCGAATGCGGAAAACAGTGAACACAGCCAACCCACGCCACGCGCCAAGCAAACCACTCCTCCCCATGCTTAGGGGTCGGCACACCCTAAAGTATCAGAAAATTTGATTTAGATTCTGACCGTCCAATCAGGATCCGGCCCAATCCGGTTCGAGGAGAATGCACGGGGATACTTTAATATTCGCGCCTAGTCAGATCTATGGTCTGGATCCAAACTCATAATTTGAGTTACTTTGGGGATCTGAATTCCAAGCTCGGGGCGTAAACAAATAAAAAGGGAATCTATTAATAGCAACCCCTAACTTCCCCAAAACCGCGTTTAATTGTGATTCTTCCCCTTGAAAGCAACCGATCTCGCTCTACAAGGAAACGAATTCTATCCACTTTTAATCTGATACCTGTTACCCGATCGATCGCGATTTTAAATACGACCTTGTAGAACTAATTATCTCTTTCTTCGCCGACCAAGTCTCGAATTTCGCAACCATGGTGGCCACAGCTCTCAGCTCCGATCGGTTCTTCGAGTCTGATCGGGAATGGAAGCCACATAATCAGCACCAATACAAGAAGAAGGTGCCGAGTTCTTTGCCGGAGGAGGCACCGGTGGGGCCTTCCAACTTGGACCGCTTCTTGGAAGCCACCAAGCCTTCGGTCCCAGCACGTTATCCCTCTAAGGTTTGATTTCTTTTTTGTTCCCCCCCCACCACCGCCCCCCCCAGATTGTTTAGATTTTATTTGTATTTTTGTACACTAATTGAGGCGTTTCTTGAAGAGGATAGGGCAATTTCCGCGATTAATTGCTTTTGCGTGCTTCATTAGCAGATTATTATTTTTGGGTGTTGGTAACAATCAGGCACATTTCATAAATACTGCTGGATAAAGTACAATTGAGCTCAGTATATGAAAGAACACTTTTTTCATTAAGAAAAAATATTGGGCTATTTTAATATATTTAGTTTGAAATTTATAACTGTTTTAATTCCCCATACATTTAAAAAGTGAATTTTTAACAGACAAATCAATGAAAAATTGAACATGTTCCACATAGAACTGGTTAGATTGGGTTATTATGTTTCTCTCAAGCAATCTATTCAGTATTTAAAATAATATCAACGAAATTTCAAGTGAACCAAGTTTCATAGTCTCAAAACTGTAAATTTGACCTGTATTCCATAGGCTAGCTACTTCTCTTGATTCACTGGAGTTGGTTGAACTGCTAATTTGACTCTTTATTTTTAATGAAATTTTAGAGAATTAGGAAGACTTCTTTTATCCAAGAAAAATAAAATCTAAAGGAAAGAGGTCAAGTAAAAAATTCAAATAACATATAGGCTAATAACTTCTCTAGAATAGTCTGGTAAGAGGACCTGATATTCAAGCGAAAATTGAGTCAAGGCAATACTTTTGCAAGTTGCTTAGGCCACATATGATATGTTGCTTAAAGCAACAACTTAATAATATTGGCCGGTCTTATAATTCTTTTGTGTAGTACTAAAACTGAGTAATATTAATAATTTAAGTTGCTCTTAGAAACTAATTCCTCTTTTATAAACGGATCAACAGGCACAATCCTGGAGAAAGTCTGAAGCCCCGTTCTTCCTGCTTACCGATCTCTGGGACTCTTTTGAAGAGTGGAGTGTGTACGGTGCGGGTGTACCTGTTGTGGCTAATGGGTGTGATAGTATGGTACAGTATTACGTCCCATATTTGTCTGGCATGCAGCTGTACGGCGAGCCTAAGAGGCAATGGGTAGATTCGAGGTGTGGTTTCTGTATCCTTCTGGTTAGCATACCTACTAATCAACAGCATGTGCATAGGAGATTTTTATTCCTTATACTAAGGAAAAAAAATATTTTGGAAGGATACATGTGTAGGTGGTCAATCTTTTTCTGTTTACTTTTGAAGAAGAAGTGAGAATTTTAAAGGCCACAGTAGGTCAAAATTTGGGAGAATTGCATATATGTTCCTTAAATTTCACATATATTCCAGTTTGGTCCTTCAGTGTCCCTAAATGGCCATTTGGTATCGTTTTGGCCTTTATTTTTGGGACTGAAATAGCAAACAGTAAGGAGTAAATTGGAACTCAAGAAACTCTTGGGGACCAAAATTGCAAATGGTTAATTTTAGGGATTAATTGATTTCATTGCTCAAATAGATATTTGTTCTGGTGAAGTGAGCTAACAAAATATTATGTTTAGGTTGGTTTTCCACGGCAATAATTGATAGTTTGCATGAGCTTTCAGATTTTAGGAATAATTGGTGAAACAAAACTATTTTATAGACTCTTTATGGCAATAATTGATAGTTTGCATGAACTTTCAGATTTTAGGAATAATTGGTGAAACAAAACTATTTGATAGACTCTTTATGGTGGAGAAGTTAGTGTTTAAATCCAATTAACTCATGGACTTGCTTATTCTAGGCAATGGGGTGCAGATACTGATGATAGCGACTGTTACTATCCCGAAACGAGCAGTGATGGGAGCAGTGATAGTGAGCATGAAAGGGTTACGACCAATGGAGATGTAGTAGCTTCTAATACGCATGCTCCCTTAGACGATAGCAACTATGGAGGATGTAAAGGCGAGCTTCTGTTTGAATACCTTGAACAGAACCCTCCATACACGCGGGAACCACTGTCTCAGAAGGTAATTTTTTCATGAAATTTGTTTATGAACTTCTATTGCTATTAGTTTATCATTTAAATGTTTTGTTAACTGTTTTCTTTCTCTTAATGTTTGCAGATTAACTCACTTGAGAAGGAATTTCCTATATTAAAATCTGCAAGGAGTTGTGACTTGTCACCTGGAAGTTGGATTTCAGTTGCATGGTAGGATTCTCTATTAAGTATTTTACCTCGTCTTACATAAAATTTGGGTTATGGTTGCTTGGTGCTAAGAAGAAAATTTGTTTATTATTTTGAAGTTGTTGAATTTATTTAAGCAAATTTCCCAGAATGGTATTAAGCGTAATCTGCAAATGTTGCAGGTACCCGATATATAGGATACCAATCGGCAACACACTGCGTGATATTGAGGCTTGCTTTCTCACATACCATTCTCTCTCTACACCAATTAAAGGTTTCTTTCTTGAATGATACAACATTACAATTCTTGGTTTCTTTTCTGCTTGTTAATTTTTCGTATTCATTGTAATTTTGTGTTTTTTGTCTTATCTAAAATTTTGGTTTTTCCAGGGTTCCAAAGTGAATGTGATCTTTGTGTTTCCTTGAAAGAAGGTCCAGTGATGTCACTCCCAGTATTTGGGCTTGCATCCTACAAATTCAAACCTGCAATTTGGACACCAAATCAGAGTCAGAAACAAGCCGCGTTGTCACTTCTTCAAGCAGCTGATAAATGGCTACGAGCTCTTGATGTGTACCATCCAGATTTGCAGTTCTTTCTCTCTCATCAATCGTTCCGGAAGTGAAGGCAACAATAGAGAAATCTTTTTTTTTTTTTAAAAAGAAAAGTTTTGTTGCTGAATAATATGCTACTGATACATCAATTGGCCGTTGGCGTTCCTTTTTGCTGGATATGGCTGTATCTTATGAGACAATGAAAGAAGATTAGAGGAAAGAACAGAAAATTGAGAAAAAAAGGAGAATTAATGAAAAATAAAAAAGAAACAGAAGGTGGCTAGAACAAGTCAAGGCCCTTTGCTTGCACCTGTGCCTGATGTTGTGAGATAATAATAGTAATTCAAAACTGGATATTTTTAGATGTCAGTTGATGAATGAGGAGCAGGTGTTTGGTTTATATATTTACTTTCTTTTTATTTTGGGTTAGGATTGGGGCGCTTTTTTGTAATGTCCTCGTCAAAACTGGTAATCATGTCATGTCTTGTGCAGTATTAGACATGTATGTATCGTAATAACAATAATTTGTATTGTGTAATGCTTGATAACATGTAAATTTATCAGCTCTGAATTAACTCTATTGTACTCTTTGTACATCTTCACTGAATTTGCTCGCTTCGTGGATGTTGTGTACCAAACCAAAAGAAACAAAATACATGATATCAATGCAAAATATTTTTTACTCTGAAGCAAGTTTTAGGGATAGAAGTTAGGATAATATAATTTAACTGCTCTACATGTATATCCATCAATTTACCAGAAAAATATAAGATATTCTACGAAGATTCCAAATGTTTTGAGTAAAAACAGAAGTAAATTGGAGACGCTATCTGGAGAGCGTCTATGAACTGACAAGATGTTAACATAAACTAATTGTAATAAAGAGCCTCCTGTTAACCTCGTGAGATTTCTTTTCTGGAAAATGACTTGAAAATATCTTATCATGTTACATAAAGAAAAATGAAGAGAGCATACTAATTTGATTGAAGACTAACACAACCACACGAAAGTAGTAAATATCAAATAACAAAAGAAAAAAAAAAACTTGGCATCTATACAAGATAGTAAAGAGAAGATACATATCTCCAATTCAAACATGAATTGTAGTTTCAGCAAGCACTGAGCTTCTTATCCAAAACTTCAGAGCATATATTTCCCATGATATGGTAGAAAGAAAGCAGCTCAGATAGCTGCTCAGGCGACATCTTTCCCATAATGCCCCTTGCCACCATCTCCCTTTCCTCATTCATCTTCAATCTCTGTAGGTACGATGATGCATTCCTCACAGTGGCACCCATCTGCTTCAGCCTCTTCTCCTGTTGTAAGCTCATCGCCGTGTTTGACTGAAATAAAAAATAATCAATAATAAGAAAGCAACAATAATAAAAGAAAAGAAAAAAATTAAATTCACTTTCAGTATACAAAAAACATCAATAATAATCAGGACTTTAGAGGCACTAATCAACTGCTAACCTCGAGAAACTCGGCCCCTGCTTCAAGATCATCCTCTTTAAGCAAAGGGCTGGTGACTCTGGAATCATACAAATTCTTTGCAATGGAAAAGCTTCGAACGATTATCCTTCTCTTCATCTCCATCTCTTTGTCCAGCTTCGGTGTGCTGCGTGGATTTCCCATGGTATTGTTAACTTTCTTTTGGTACGCGATCACCGCCTTTGCAAACTCCTAAAATTAGTTAACATTTCAAATTTCGTTGTCAGTTATTATCTGAATCGTATTATATATTATCTGATTCAATCAAAAAGATTCATACTGAGTTATGAATTTATGATCAATTTAAAATAAATATAGACAATCTTTTTTGCAAAAGATTAACATTTTCAATTTGAAGATGCAACTTAAGGTTTCAAAACAAAGAACGTACGTAGGCAAATATCATAAAAGAGAAACATTTTCAAATTTTTTGTAAAACTCTACCTGATAAGCTGATGGGCATCCGGGGTAATCGAACTCCTCAGACCCATTCTTCCTCATCCGCTCGGGGTGAAACTGCAGCCCCATGATAAACTTCCCCTCATCAGGATTATATGCATCGGGATCGTAAAACCCCTCGACCAAACCATCCGGAGCAAATGCCATCGGCACGAACCTTTCCGCCAATTTTTTCACTCCCTGGTGATGGTAACTGTTCACCATCAGTTCCATGTTCCCTTGCTCATCGAGCGAGTCCTTGAACCATGCATGCAGAGGTGTGTCCCTGAGCACAGTCACTGGATGTCTGTGTCCGTCATAGTTGTCGTAGTCCATGTGCTTTACAGAACTATTGTTTGTCCCGTGCTTAGCTAACTCCCGCTCTACGTCTTGGTACAGAGTGCCTCCACATGCAACATTTAGAACTTGTGATCCACGACATATACCTGAGGAAATTAAATTTAGATTTTAGAACAAGTAAACAACATTTTTGCTAAAGTTAGGCATTCCGCCTGAATTCCCTGTATTAATAACTTTTTGTCACGCAAGCATTCACTCTAGAACCGATATATCTTTTCAAATATGCAGTTTAAATATGTAATACTATAAAAAAATTTAATTAAATACATTGTTAAAATAAACTAGATATTATCTTCCAATTATGGAGATTTGGATGAATGGTTGTATGGAAAGTGCAAAATAAAACAGTGAGAAACAAAAAGAAAATACCAAGGTAAGGGATGTTGCGCTCAAGGCAACGACGAGCAAGACGGAGTTCAATGGAATCTTTCTCGCGGTCAATGGCTGTGTCGCTTGTGTGCATTCTGCGGATCTCATTCAGCTCCTCCTCAGAGAGGCTCGAGAATTCCGGATCAAGGGAGTAATGGGAGGGATCGATATCCTCTCCTTCGCATAATAACACACCATGGATCGGCTCAAAGGAATCGAGGAGGGTATGAATACCGGCTACTCTTGGTACGATCACCGGTACCGCGCCATAATCCACTATCAGATCCAGATGGTATTCTCCTGCAAATAAAATAACCATTTTTTTTACTATCTGTGGTTCTTTTTATTTTGCTTATGGAACAATAAGAAAACAACAAAATGTCAAGGAAAACAAATAAATGCATAGAGAAACAACAAAATGACAAACAAACAAAAAATTCTTTTTTTGAGGAAAGTAGATCATATAAATAAGAAATTACCAGCTCAAATCACTCTAAAATTTGCAATCTTGGATCTGAGTAAATCTGTTTAAAAAAATCCATTAAGAAATCCAACCAAAGGAACCAAAGAAGTTTGTGTCTTAGACTTTATATTTATTTCTTAAACAATTAGAAAATCTCTCTTACAATAATTCATTTAAGGTTTTTGCATGAGCTCACAATTTTGCTTTTCATGTAGTATTCTCCTTAAAAGTTAAAACCTTGAATCCATTTTGTTAATTTAATGGGAGACATGCATGACAGCATGAGCAGGTTTTTAAAACTCACCAACGAAATCTACGAATTTATTCTTACGAACGGTGCGGCGAGAAACGATGAGAACTCTTGGGAGAACCAACGACAAATCGTTTGTATGGGAGGAGACCGCCATCTCTGCTCTCTTTCTCTCTTCTATCTTCTTGGGTTTTATTTGTTCTCTCTCTCTCTCTCTCAGTGTACATCTCTCCATTGATGTCTGGCTTGACCATATTTATAGACGGTTCTGTGATTTAATATTACATATTTTTTTCGATTTCTTACCGCCGCTTCACACAATGGTGGGGCCCGTTTTCATAGCCTCTATCTCTTTAATTTTATTTCAATTGTACCGCAATGAAATTGTGATTTTCTAGTTCGATTGCTTAATTATGTGGTTCATGTAAAAAATATCCGTTATTTTAATTATGAATAGGAGTTGTTGATGGAGAAGATTTTGAAAGATTTATCTTGAAATATATTAAAACCAATTGACGTATTATGTAAATTAAATAAAAGATAACATGATGAAGTTCAATGGTTATGGTATGGAAATAAGAATAATTTATATAAAAAAAAGTATGTTCAATCAATGCAGTATAACAATACTAATAATTATATATACATATTTCATTCTAAAAAAATAATACAATTAACAATATGTATTATTAACATGTGCTTGAAATTTTCCTGGAGACCATTAGTGTCATTTCATAGGATAAAATTCTCCAAGAGGTTAAGGGAGTAATTCCAGAGGATAGGGATTAGGGAGACAATAGGTGGGTCCCAAATGCAGTGAAAGGAAATAAGGTTTGACTGGGGGAGCTGTGTTGCCACCATGCCGGACTGGACAAGGTGTCACTGCTCTTTTTTAGTGTTATCTGATTTTAGTTATTATATAGATGTCAAGTCGAGAGTTTAGCTCGCATCCTCTACAACGCAGGATTTATTCGAAAACATTCTACAACCGTCTGGCTTTTCTTTCTTTTGTTTTTTAGACAAAACACGTAAGCAATTTTCATTAAATTAACTCGAATTACAATACAACACATCATAAATCATCTAAAGATAAAGAATCAGTTTTGATAAGTACCAAAAACTGCTATGTGTGAAATATCACATGATTGAAATTCAAATAAAAATCTTTATATAAATATTAAATAGTTAGTTAACTTGACTTTATAGACAATTTCATTTAAATTTTAAAATAACAAGTATAAATTAAAAGAAAAGGAAAATAAAACTCTACAAATTCTCTCTACAGCTTTGAGATTGTACCATCATAGGATTTAAATTAAAATAAATTTAAAACCATCATCGAGGGCTTAGTGACGGAGCCACACTTTGGATATTGAAAATCAGGTATATGTTAGGCTCATGTATAATCGTGTTGTTGCTTATTTTTGAACAAAATTTCTTCTACCTCTAGAAAAATTACAGTCTAAATTGATTAGTTCATAGTAGTCCGCAGCCCACTAGTCATACTAGTAAAATTTGTTGCCTACCCTTGAAAAAAATTATAGCTACGCTCCTACCGAGGCTTTTGGTCGAAGTCACTACGTTATTCTCACTTCTCTTATATCATGTTTGGTTGGTACTAAACTGACAAAATAAGTATTTTGTTTCGCATTTGAATATAAGAGTTGAAACATTCAATTCACGAATAATTTAAAAAAGACATAAATTATCCGTAAAAAAAATCACGTATTAACCAACCAATCACAAGTTTATGAATTAAATTATAATTTATTTGCGTGATGTCCAAAACCAAATTATTCTCGAATTACTCATAAATCATCATGTTATCACAATACCACGCTGATCAATGAGGTACTTAAACAGATGAGGAATGTAAACATACATGCTGCAATGCAGAGGATCTGAGATGCGTAGAGCAAATTAAGTGGTCCAAATTCAATGCATCGCATGAGAACTGTGGGGCCTATCTACCAGGGCAAAAAGGACATATTCCCGTGCATATCCCTCAGCCCCCATGCGCCGCGTTACATGTCACTGGTGACGTGTCTTCTCTACTAAATTATGCCTTCATCATGTGCTTTGTATTTGACTAATCTTTGGTCTTAGTCAAAAAAATGTGCTCATCCGTTTTTTTTTTTTTTTTTTTACAAAGCATGTCAATTAATGAAGAAGAAGACATGCTATAAAGTTGGTTAGATATTTGATGATCTAAATAAATTAAAACCACTTTTTAATTATAATCTAAACTTTTATGTTATTTATAATTTTATTGGAAAAAAAACTTCGTTTGATTTTTTGAGTTTCTTTTATACGTCAATTCTCATTACAAACTGATCATCTCATCTAAACAATTGTTTAATCATGGCCAGTACTTATCCAATTCAACTAATCTCGAATTCTCGATGCAATCTAAAGTAAACAATTATATCACGTAGTTGTGATTTCAATCCAAGCTACTTGGATGTATTATACAACTCAAACTGTTCATAATTGATCAATTGCTAGCTCATCATACAAATAATTTCTAGCTGATCATAAGGATATGGTTTCTTAATTCAGCATTAGATTGACACGCATACAAATAATGATCTGAATTCGAATTTCCATATCAGGATTTTATACCACTTTAGCTTGAACTTTAAAGTATAATACATAATTTTATTATAAATTCAATTTATTTTTGGTCTAAAAGTTACACAACTCATATTTAATCTTTTAATGAATTTTATAATTCCTTGATACGTTTTGACTAATAATATGATAATAATTAGTGTTAGTTGATATATAACTTTTAGCTAGTAAATTGTTATATATTGGAAATATTATGTAAACTTATGCCATGATTTTAATTTAACATCCGAATTATATTCGTCCAATATTTGATTAATGTAGTATTAGTTTACTATTCTTATCAAATTAGTACCTAAAAATTTAAAATGAACATAATATAATTTGGTAATTATATGGAGATTGGCTAAGGTCATAGTGATATGGCCAAAGTCTTGATACTACCAATTCGATTTTGCAAAGTTCAAATAGTCGATCCAAAATGCTCAACATGTTCTCCATATTAAAATGTGCTTGGGACCAAATTTTACATTTTCTGAAAAAAATTTTTACTATTTTTTATGAATTTTTGAAAATCATTGTTTTTCAAATATTTATTTTTGGATAAATTTCGCTGGAGGTCACTAAACTTTGTCATTTGTTACGAATTGATCACTCAAGTTTGATTTGTCCCTTTCTAGTCACTAAACTTTGTCATTTGTCTCAATCAAATAACTTATATTTTTCCATCCAAAATACTAACGGAATATTCCCATTCCGTCCAAAATATTAACGGAATATACTAGTTCCGTCTAAAATACTAACGGAATGAGAATATTTCTTCCAAAATACTAACGGAATGAGAATATTCCGTTAGCATTTTGGACAGAAAAATATAAGTTATTTGATTGAGACAAATGACAAAGTTGAGTGACTAGAAATGGACAAATCAAACTTGAGTGACCAATTCGTGACAAATGACAAAGTTTAGTGACCTCCAGCAAAATTTATCCATTTATTTTTTATTATAAAAAAAAGTGATTTTCAAAAACCCTTATAGTTAAAAAAATTCAAAAAATGTAAATTATGGCATCCAAGCATATTTTAAAATGGAGAATATATTGAGCACTTTAGATCGATTATTTGAATTTTGAAATCGTAAAAATGAATTTGTAACATTAAGATCTTAGTCATACTACTCTGATGTCAGCCAATCTCAATCATACATATTTGATCCGTTTTCATACCTACTTTTAATTGGGTGAATTTTGTTCTTTTAAGCGGTTTACATGATGCTGTGTTGCTGTGGAGGAGTGGAACTTCAAATCGAGACATATTTTACAACATATGTGATACACTAGTTTTAATTTTAACAACTTTGAAGCCAAACATTTAAAAAATAATAATATAATAATAATACTAATAAAAATAATAATACTAATAAAAATAATAATAATAATAATAATAATAATAATAATTTTGAAGCCAAACTATCAGTCTGTCAGTATCTAACCAAGTAATATAATTTCCATACAAGCCACAGAAGATCTGAACTCAAATCTGGTAATTAGCTAGACTTGTATTATTGTAGCTATCCAATAGGAAGGGCTTGTGACTCACTGACTTGTGAGCAGACGCTGACGTGTAAAATTAAATGAGAATATGCTACTTTGATGCTTTGCCGACATTTTTATTAATATCCAAAGTCAATTACAAATTAATTATTATATCCACGATCCTGACTTTTACTAAAAATGTCCAAATCAGCTATAAAATAGCTCCACAATTCATAAAAATTCATAAAAAACGTTAATATTAAAATAAGTATTTATTTATATAAATTTTGCGTTTTCCAAATATATTTCTAACAATCCCGCACAAAACTCAAAATTTAATTAAAAAAAAAATTTAAACAAAAAAACTTGTAAATAAATATTTCTGCTACCATTGTTTATACTGTGTATTGGGCAAAATGTTTTTGATTTCGCTTAGTGTCAATAATTTCAGTCCGAGGAGATCGGAGTGAACCAGGTCTTGAACAACGATTCCTTTGATCGGAACTTACATTATTACACACACAGTACTGAAAACTACATCGCGGGTTGTGCGTTTAAGGCCATGCACGTTAACTTGATTTTTTCATGAGAATATTCTACTAGTTGCCTAAACTCAGTAGCCGCGGTCTTATATATACAGTCATTCTCATATAGAAGAGTTCCCTCCGAGATGTGTGTAGAGTCACATCTCGCGAATTACCAACTTGGGATACTCATCTTATTACACTACACAGGAGCACCGATCACCATAGGGATGGGTTTGGAACAAAAGTTCCATATCTAAAATATTCTTGTGCTCCTTGGCCAACCTATCTGCTTGTTTTTACCCATTGAACCCCCTTCAAGGGATCTCCTATCACTGGGTTCCCACATCAGATTGGCCCATTAGGCTAAGTCTCATCCCCCTTGACGACTCTAGGACTTTCGTCCTATTTAAGCCTTTTGTAAAACAATCGGCAAGATTTTGTTCAGACTTTACAAAATTTAATGAAATAATTTGTCGAACATTTTGTTGCCTCACTGACTTTTGTCTTCTTTTAATGTGTCTATTTAATTTTGAATTCACCAATTTCTTTTTACAAAAGTCAATGGCGGCTCTAGAATCACAATGAATAGATATAGCAGGTATAGGTGATTTAATTAAAGGAATATCGGACAAAAGTTCTTTGAGCCATTCGGCTTCTGTACAAGTGGTATCAAGGGCAATTAATTCGGCTTCCATGGTGCTTTTAGCAATTATGGTTTGTTTGGTGGACTGCCACGAAATAGCTGCACCACCCAAAATAAAAACATAGCCTGATGTTGATTTAGTATCAACTGAATCTGAAATCCAATTTGCATCTGTGTACCCCTCGAGTACAGCAGGATATCCGACATAATTAAGTCCATATTCAATTGTACCTTTTAAATATTTAAATACCCTTTCTAATGCAATCCAGTGAAAATTACTTGGATTATTTGTGTATCTACTTAGTCTAGATATGGCATATGAAATATCTGGTCTCGTTCTAGTTGTAAGATACATAAGAGAACCAATTATTTAAGCATATTTTTCTTGATTAATTGATTGACCATTATTTTTAACTAAAGCTACAGTTGAGTCATAAGGGGTAGAAACTGGTGTGCAGTTTGATTAACCAAACTTATCCAAAATCATACTTGTATAGTGTGATTGTGATAGTGTTATTGAATTTGACGATCTAATAATTTTCATACCTAAAATTACATCTGCTTCTCCTAATTTTCATGTCAAATTTCTGAAATAAAAATTGTTTGATTTGGTGTATGGTTTCTAATTCATGAGCTAAAATTAAGATGTCATCCACATAAAGACAAAGAATTATATATTTATCTTTTTGTAGCTTATAATAAAGACAATTATCAGACTCACTAATTTGAAAATCATATGAAAGAATAACACTATCAAACTTTTCATGCCATTGTGGTGCCTGTTTTAATCCATAAAGTGATTTAACAAGCTTACACACCTTGTTTTCTTGTCCAGGTACAATATAACCCTCGGGTTGTTTCATATAGATTTCTTCTTCTAAATTACCATGCAAAAATACAGTTTTTACATCCATTTGGTGTACTAAAAGTTTGTGAATAAAAGCTAAAGCTAAAAGAGTTCTAATTGTAGTTATACGTACGACTGGTGCGTAAGTATCAAAGAAATCAAATCCTTCTTTTTGGCCAAAACCTTGAACTACTAATCTTGCTTTATATTTTTCAATTGAACCATCTGTTCTAAGTTTCTTTTTAAATATCCAGCGACAACCTAAAGGTTTAGTGCCTTGCGATAAATCAGTAAGAATCCAAGTATTGTTTGTTATAATTGATTCTATTTCACTATTAATAGCTTCTTTCCAATATGGATAATCAGGTGAATTTATAGCTTCTTTATAAGTTTTAGGTGTATCTTCTACTATATATGTTATAAAGTCATTTCCTATATTCTTTTGAATTTTCGTTCAAGATGGAATGTTTAAATTAATGTAGAACCTTTACAATTGAATAAAATTGCAAGTTCATCTCAAGCTGTTATTTTTAATTCAGAATCTTGTGATGTTTGGCATAGCGGTTTTTTTTTTTAAACGCTACGAAGAGCAAGATAATGAAATCTAACACTGAAAATTCAAATTTTTTGTTTTAATTTTTTGTTAGATTACTTTTTTATTTATAATTAGCATATTTATACTAAAATACACTAGATTACTTGAAATTATGTTGAATTATACTATATTACATTAAATTACGCTAAAATACGGTAAATTCCGGTAAATTACTGTGTGTCTTCATAGTGATGTATAATTAGAAACTATTTTTTGTTTCTTTTATCTTCATAGTGATTTATAATTAAAAACTATTTTTTTAAGAGACACTATGAAGAGCAAGATAATGAAATCTAACACTGAAAATTCGAATTTTTTGTTTAATTTTTTGTTAGATTACTTCTTTTGATGTATAATTATATATTTATACTAAAATACGCTAAATTACTTGAAATTATGTTGAATTACACTATATTACATTAAATTACGTTAAATTACATTACATTACGCTAAAATATGGTAAATTACGCTAAATTAGATATGAATAGGGACGATATCTTCACTGAAAAGGCGAAAAACGACTACGAAACTTCAAACTGCCATAAAACGGAGCTCGAGTGTCCGATTTTAGCAAATGACTACTTTTCGAAAAGCTTGTGAAAATACGCATGCGTCTATGCCCGCGATGCTAGATTTCAAAATTCAGAATTGCCAAAAAACTAAGAGAAGAACCTCAAAACTTGAGTGGAAGTTTTCGATTAAGATTTTCATTTCTATTATTCAATCTAAGTAGCTCAGTAATTAGTTATATAATGAACTTGTAGAATACTAATTTTTACTATTTTTGGAATTATTTTACTATTTTTTATGATTTATGAAAGATGGCACGAAATCGGCCTCATTTAGCGTAATTTTGCGTAGTTTAGCGTAATTTACCATATTTCATTGTAATTAGCGAAGTTATTGTAATTTAGCTGAATGTAGTGTAATTTCAACATAATTTATTGTAATATAGTGTAATTCAACATAATTTCAAGTAATCTAGTGTATTTTAGTATAAAAATCTAACAAATAATTTAAACAAAAAATTCGAATTTTTACTATCTAAATTTCACGCTTAATTTTGTTGGTGCAAATTCGTGCTCTGACATTAAAGTTTGTGTGATGACATAATAGTGACAAATGAATAGTTCGGGTTCGGTACGGTTGAGACAAAAATTTGTGATTCGGAAATAATTCGAATATAATTCGGAAATGATTCGGTAACACAAGGAAGCAAAAAAAAAATCCCAAAAAAGAATTTAAAAAAATATTTTTCGCGTTTTATATGTGTTTTATTCGCAAATAAAACGTATTATATGTTTTTTTTCGTTTTATTTGATGTTAGGTTCGGAAACGTTGAAAAAACGAATTAAACAGCAAATTAATCGCAAATTATGTTACTGTGGATGGATGACAGATATGCATTAAAGAACTAACGAATAAAAGTCTTTTTCGTTTCTCATGAATTTGTTAAATGATTATGTCTTGGTGTTGACCTTCATTTTGGCCACAGAAAATCCCGAGCTACTGTTTTTTTTTAAAAGGTTGGTAGAGGCTACCAACTCTCCCGAGCTACTGTTGAAACATTTGAACTTGTGATTTACCCCATAAAAAGTCTCACAATTCAAATTTCATTGAGTTCCTGTATCAAACTTTGAATCATGAAATCAGATTAGAACTAGGTGTTTTTCAAATTTCTTAGTGAGCTTGACTAATTCATCAGATTTCTTAGTGAGCTAATAATATACAAATACAAGAATCAATACAAGGCATTAGAAGAACTAGCATTTGATTTAGTGGCAAAGATACATGGTCTTCATATGAGAAGTCATGAGTTCGAAATTCGGATGAGAAAAATCCGTTGTTTTAATAACAAGGGTATGAAATTTGAAAGCTTGACCTTCATCTTTCTTTCAAAAAAAAAAAAAAATATATATATATATAAGGCATTGGAAAAATCAAATTTATTTGAAAGAACAATTACTAATTTTATTGTAAATGGCTAAATGCCACTATTTACTTCTAGTTCTTTATCTGTTAGCAACATTACACAAACATTGAATTAGAATGTAATATTCATGCCCAAAAATGTCATATTTCAAGATATAGTCACGGAAACGAAAATTGGTGAGGAAATATTAAAAAGTGAGCTATATACATTAGGATCATTTAATCAAGCTCATATTGCACAAAATTCTTGCATTAGTAGAGCAAAATTATGATATTTTAGATTAGAGCATCCACCGAATAATGTATTAAAAAAATTGTGAGTATTACCTAATTTGAATTAAAGTTGTTGTGATGTCCGTCGGTATGCAAAACAAACTAAATTGTCCTTTCCAAATTCTCAAAATAAAACTATTAATTCTTTTGAAATGTATATTCAATGTTTGAGATCCAGCTCCAATAGATTCATATAATGATTTAAATATTTTATTATATATTTATGATTTCTCACGCGCTACATGGATTGAAACAAAATCTGAGATTTTAAGGCCAATTTTTACATTATTTTTTATCAATAAATAGTAGGTAATTAGTTTAGGCAGCCAAGTTAATATATTACAATAGTAATTTAATGTGTAGGTTAAAAAAAGTAGAGGTAATTTAAAAACAATTAAGAAGATCGGAATTAATTGAACCCAAGAAAAAATGATTTAATTAAGAGGACCAACATTTTATTACTCTCAATCTTATTTAGTCTTTATAATATTTACCGATGAATAATATCTAAAACATCATATGAAAATTAATTATAATCACAATTTTGTTGTCCACTAACTTAATTAGATTTTAATGACTAGCATATGTGTTGAATAAAATCACGTAATCATTTGAAAAATGAGACTAAATAAAGGCCCTTCCTATATATATCACATGAATGGATACCGTTTCAGGTACTTCACGGGGTGAGGTTACTTAAAACGGATCCGATAAGAATGAGTCTCCTTCACGGAGCCCCTTTAAAACTCATTCTAATTAATAATAAGGAGAGTTCAAATAGTTACATCATATTTTTATTTTTTAAATTTTATTAACTCAAAATTTAAAATTTAAATATTAAAATAAATCTATGATCTATGTGGATAATAAATTGAAAAATCACTTTTTGATTTTATTTTATGTGGATCAATAAATTGAAAAATCAACGTTCAGAAGTTATCCACGTCTGTATATTTTTACAAACTCTTGATAAGAAACAAAACAATGTTGAAATGTCATAATCTTTTGGATTTGCATAGATAAAATAGTGTAGATCACATCTAACAATATTATTTTGACAAAGTTTTAAATATTGAGTTATTAAAAAAATTTAAAATAGAGGCATATAATGAGACAGTACATAAAATGGAAGCCTTTTAATTAAGCCTCATTAATAATTAATAATAGACAGTTTGAATTTAACTATACACATTATCTCATGAGATTTGAACTCTCTATCACAAGCGGCCTTTTTTCTTAGTTCTTTGTTTTCTTGCTTAGGTGGTTAGGTTAATTTCACCTAGTTCAGTTGGTTTTGGTTGATTGATTCTGTTACATTTGCCAGAATCTTTGGGCTTTTTAGAACAGAATACACCGTCTGGAAGCCTAGATTTTTCATTTTAGATGCAAACCACAATACATGCTATATGCACTTCTTTGTAATCACTAGACATTTTTATTTTCCATTTTTTGTGGTGGTTTAACATGGATTATTTGCATCTGCTCTGATCTTTGTCTGGCAATTTACTGACGAGTCCCTGTGTCAATTACAGGTTATTCATCTGATCATGGCAACCTAATATTACACCCAAATACATAACAGAAAAGGTGAAATTCCTACTTAATTACAATCAATTTTGTATTCACAGCATATTGTACACCTTGTTTATACATGAATTTGATATCTTGGTGAGTACATTTATGTATCAAACTTGCACTCGATAATGTTTTCTTCTTTTTAAAATTTCTTGAAACCAAAGCATGCATATTTGAAATGCTTAATCAGTTGCGTTTCTTCTCCTTCACAGGTCCTCTTGGTATCTTATTCAGAAACCTCGTATCAACATTTGATAACAGCTTCTTCAGATCTTGCTTTCCCTTGATTGCTAGATGATCGACTTCGTACTCGTATTGTTCATACAATGCCGGCAGCGTCAGAAAGCCTACGGTCACTGCACATTTTGCAAAATTAATTTTCAACATTGATTTAGTTCAAACAGGGTACGTGGAGCCAAGATTTTTGCAGGGAAGGACAAAATTTAGAATGGGACACAATTTTATAATTATTTTGTATATTAAATATATTTTTATAATTTTTATGGGAAAAACATAGAAATAAAATAATATATTTGAGAAAAATATTTAGACTGAGACATAGTTTTCTAATTTTTTTTGTTGAGAAATAATGTCAAAATTAAGAGCTTGCGTTTACAACGAAAACAATAATAATAATATAATAATGCAGATGGTTTAAGTTTTATAACCCTAATTAATATATTACCAAAATAAATTAGAGTAAGAGAGCGAGTGCTGCTGCCTAAGACTGCTAACACCCAGAGCAATCCGATGGTCTGCAAAAAAAATGATCATACATTAAATATTATAAAAAAAATGGATAATGAATTTACTGTTTATTTTTATTGTAAAGAATAATGTACCCTGAGAAATAATGTAAGGTCCTTTCCACAAGCAATTTCATGAAGCTTGAAGGTAAACCATCTCAACCTTCGGTGTACCGCAGTAACTGCCTGTGTGTAGACTTTTTCTGACAAGATAATTTCAGGGATTCTTGGTGGTGGCCTGCAAATTTCCAAAAAGAAAAAAAATATGAATTTATTTTGTTTTTATTTTTTTCTTCCATAACATTTTCTTGAAAAGATGGGTAGAGAGATGAGATACAGGTCAAGCATAGCAGCTCCATTCGACCAGATGAAAAGAAACAGCATTGCCGCAATCAACGTGTGACATAAGAGCGTGAGAAAATGGTACTCGGCCACCTCGAATAATATCCACACGGTTGTGATCCCGATCAAAATCGATGCCGATAGACGTTTGTTTCTCCACAGAGCAATATCAGCAACTGCACCAGACATTAAAATACCAGCATTTCTAGTATTATTGTCTATTAACATACTACATAATTAATGTATAAATTAATTATATCATGTAATGAACCTTTTCCTCGACCAAGGAGTTCGTACAGAGGCTTCTGGCGGCCGAAGAGCTTAGACGACATTGTTTTGATTTTTGTTTTGCAATGTTTCTAATTAATTAGCAATGCAGATGATGTTATCTGCTATGCTCTTATAAGGTCAAGGACTATACTTGAGAAAAGAAATTGGTAATGAGTTGATAAGAGGCAAAGAATTGCTTTGCCTTGGGTTAGGTTTTTGAGGTATTGATATTTGCTTCACTGGTACGCACATCTTGAAAAGGTTTTCATTTTTTTTATTGTATAATTGGTACCCAAGGAATTAGGATATAGTCCCAGACGTGTGCTTTGGGTTACTGTGTTATTCCAGGCCTTTCTAGGCCCTTAGATTTCTAGTAATTATATTGGGCTAATATGTATAATGGGCTAGATGCAAAAAATAGCACAAATTCTAAAATGGCATTGAACTTGCGACTAGAACTTTAATGAATTTTCTGATATTTCGATCCGAAACCGCATGAATGAATCGGCATGTGGATCTAAAAAAATTATCTGATCATTTATTGGATCCGCTTGTGGACGTCGAAAAAAGATTCATCTTATTAATTGAATTTATATTCTGGATTCTTCATCATTTTTGAATCCGAAAGTCATTAAAGATTCGATAAATAATGTCACTCTCATAATTTATTTTGGCGAATATGTCTGTAAGTTATTATTCACATATGTAAGAAAGCAAAAGCAAAAGTACACATAATAATATATAAGCTAACTAAAAACCTTATGTCATGTCCATATTAGCTGATTAGTTGATTGATGGGGCTACGTGATTTTCTTTCTGTCTAACATAGATATACTGATAAAAGATATAAAACCTGCATAAGCTGACATCACACTTGGCCGGACTACACTGCCCATATTAACATGCAAAATTTTAAAAGTTTTGAATTCATTTAGTACAAAATCAAGCGGTCAAAAAATAATGAAAAATAAATACATAAAACAACTTATAAAATAAGTTATAAAAGGTTCATATTTTTTTACCACTTGATCTTGTCCTAAACGAATTCGAAACTTTCAAAATTTTGCGTATACATGCATCACTAATAAAGTAGATGAATTTCAACAGTTTAAATTCATCGTTCGAAGCCAATTCAATAAACTTTTGAAGTTGTACTCACCGACTCATCTTAGTAAGCACATCACACTCTAACTTAATTTGCTTCTTACTCGTAAGTCACCACCAAATTAGGAGATGAAGTTCTTCTGTAATACAATATTTATGAAAATCACGCAACAGATGAAGTTCTTCTGAAATACAAATATTGACGAAAATCACGAAATATTATTCGTCCGATTTGCAAACAGAAAAAAATAAGTTGGATGGATTCCAAAGAAATAAAAAGCGGCCTAATGAAACATCTTACATCTATTTCGTTTTCTGATGTTTGCATCTACTTTCAAGCCCAAAATTAGCTGCTCTAACAAACCCAGCCCAACCCATGCTCTCTCCAAACCCTACCCTAGAGAGAATATATAAATAACTCCGCTTAGACCGGCCATTGTTTCTTCTTTTTTTCAGTTTCTGGCGCCGCCGCCTCTTCTCCTACAGTCTCCTTCCGATTAGACAGCAACAATGGGTAAGTGGAATCGAGACCTTAGCGTCATCTCTCTCTCCTTCTCTTTCTCTCGGCGACTGATAGCATAATCTACGCGTAATGATTTGATCTGATGATACAGCGAGGATCAAGGTGCACGAGCTTCGGGGCAAGACGAAGCAGGACCTGCTCGGTCAGCTCAAGGACCTCAAGGCCGAGCTCTCCCTCCTCCGGGTCGCTAAAGTCACCGGCGGTGCCCCCAACAAGCTCTCCAAGATGTACGCTCTCTAAATCTAGATATTCTTCTTCGTCTCTTGTAAGTATTGTCGATAACTCGATTACTTTTGTTTCGTTGATGGTGTAGCAAGGTAGTGAGGCTGTCGATTGCCAGAGTTTTGACTGTCATCTCTCAGAAGCAGAAGGCGGCGCTGAGGGAGGCCTATAAGAAGAAGAAGTATCAACCGTTGGATCTCAGGCCCAAGAAGACCCGTGCCATCCGTCGCCGCCTCACCAAACACCAGGTTTTATTTTGTACTTTGGTCTCTTAGCGTGCATTTAGTCAATGGAGGTTAATTAGCCCAAGACTTTTTAGTTTAGAATGCTTTGTGTATGGGGGTTGCTATAAACAATAAATATGGAAGTCAATTTTTTTTAGAAATGAGATAAAAATTTAGAAAGATACTATACAAATAACCTTGACTTTGAAAAAAATGGGGGTCAGTCGACCACATACATATCATCTATGCCTGCCCCTGAGTTGAACCAGATGATGCAAGGTTGCATCACTCGCATGTGGTATGTTTCAAGAGGATATAATGATTATACTTGAAGCATTTATCTACTCTTGGTCGTAAGATGTTAATAGGAAATATTCATGCATAAACATACATTTAATAATACTGCCATGGTGTTCCCTCCCATTCATTTTTAATATTGTGGTCTAAAAATTAGTTTTAGACCCATTGAAATGAAGGTGTTAACTTAAATTCACCATGGTATGTGACATTGAATCACTTCATTGGCTCATCTCAGTCAGTTGGCAGGTTGCCCTGCCTTCTTCACTTCACTTGACGCCTCGGGACGCTGGTGCCCCGTGGCTAGGGGTAAAAGCCTCCAATATAAAACTTGGGGCCTTTCACTTTTTGTGAATTATTTGGGTGACCTATTTACCATATATTTTCTCTGTATCCTCCCATTTTTGTGATTGACACTTCATTAATAGTTTGAAGCTTTTCTTGCATGATACATACTCTTGTACTGTTGGTGGTATTTAGGAGGCTTTTACACATTACAATGTCTGAATGTGTTCTGTAATCCAAGTGTTGGTGTACACTGTGCAGTGATGTAGAACTGAACTTTCTAACAGAAGCTACTGTATGTTAATGAATTTTGTAATGAAATGTTGTTGTCCATTTTTGCTGAGCAGGAGTCCCTGAAGACCGAGCGGGAGATGAAGAGAGAGAAGTATTTCCCAATGAGAAAGTATGCTATCAAAGCTTAGATTAGCAGTTTTGTTTTACTCGAGTTCCAATACCAGACTAGTGCATTTTTCTCAAGTTTAAACTTATTCTCATGTATTTTGTTGTGTTTTGGTATTAAATCCTTGGCTCCGTGGCGTTATTAACATCATTTTTGCAAATACTTGAGACTTTTGGCGGATTATTGAGTTTATTGTTGATAATACTGTTGGTTGGTTGTTTCGGTTCCAAACCAAATGCACAAATTTGGGTTGATGGTTTTGTGCCAACTGGAGTTCTGATGTTATGTGCCACTGGTGGATATTGCTTTTTTGCATGGGTGATGGGTCGGTCAGGGAATAAGTTTTTAGTTTATGGTCAAAGATTCCATACCGGAGTTGCCAATTGTGGAACAAGACCTGTGACGACCCTTAGCTCAGACAAGATCAGAGAACACAAATTGAAACAAAGAACACGAATTGGAATATAAGGGAAAACTTTAATTTGATTGAACTTGATAATCTGTTACAGTGGAAAATAAGAAAGGAAACTAAGAAATTGGAAATAACTGATAACAACATTCATAATCCAAATAGCAAAGTTAATCCTATATATATTGGCGATGAGATTCTAGTTCAAATCAATTTGATCCGTCCAGTGGATTGCTCAAGTAACATCAGAGCGACATGTCAGCGCTAGCGTGGAACCAATCTGCTGAGTTGTCTTAATGAATTGGCTAGCGACCTCTTCCAATTTTGTTCGTCCAGTCTCCGGTTGGAACGTCTCTTGTTCTGACAGAGCCTTGGGCCCATCTCATAGTCCACCATTCCTTTTAATTTTTCTGCCCGCCTTGTGTGTGAAAAGTCATTTTATAAATGTCATCCTCATGCATTCTTATCTCATGGTAACCATACCTTAAATCTAATTTTAGTAAACACCTTAGCATGCTTCAACTCATCAAGTAAATCATCTATTATAGGAATAGGATACTTATTCTTAATTGTGTTCTCATTGACTTTTCTAAAGTCAACAAACATCCACCAAGAGTTATCATTTTTTTTACTAATAGAATAGGAGATGAATAGGAACTGCAAGAAGGTTGAATAAAAGAGTTCTTAAGCAGATCTTCAATTATTTTGTTGATTTCCAGTTTCTGATAATGAGAAAACTGTAAGGTCCTGAGGTTGACTGGTTTTGAGTCTGGCTTTAATGGAATTTTGTGGTCTATGCCCTTTTTGGAGGTAACACAGTGGGCTCAACAAACAAATCTAAGAATCATCTAAAACTGGTAGTACAGAGGGATGTACCTGCTTGTCTACCTTATCTTCAGTGTTGAGAAGATGTACCATAAGCATGTGACTCTCTTCATGCTTTTCTTTCAGATGCTTTGTCCTTGTTCACTTATGGTGAGCAGTTTCAACTTGGCTTCTACATCTTCATCTTCTAATTTGATGCAACTGTGCAATGTCTCTTCAATTTCATACTCGTTTGTTCCAGTCATGAGTGTTCGTCCCACCTGTTAGGCCAGTCCTGCCATAGTAAGTCAGCCCTTGTACATCAAGACTCTCAGATCTGCACTAATTCGTTATCTGCAAAAAAAAAAAAAACTTGACTTTCCAAGGCATTATTGCATTTGTGACCATTAGCGATCTTACTGTCAGGGTTTGGATTGGCACACTTTTATACCTAAATTGTCAATTATATTGGGATGTATGAAGGAGTGTGTGCTTCCATTGTCCATGAATGCACAGATTGGAACTGATCCTACTTTTCCTCTAAATTGCATGGAAATATTATATTGACCATTACAAATATAATCACAGTTATTTCTCCTCCTTGAAGTTCAACATAGTCAACAAATTCAGCTGGAACTGGTTCTTCACTATGCTATATTTGGTCTAAATTTGGCTTATCTTCTTCTTCAGCTTCTATGGTATAAAAAGGGACCTTGAATTACATTTATGCCCTTGTTGTCATTTTTCATAACATTTAAAACACAATACTAGTATTCTCTTTTGATCTACACTCAAGTTGTTGGTTGGTTTGTTCAGGTACCTCAGATTTTGGGTTTAGTCTTGGTATCAATTGCCCTTTTATCTCTCCATCTGGTGTCAGTAGTGGAATTCTGATATTGAGTTCTATGTTGGTACTGGGTTGGTTTCACCAATGCACTGATTTTCTTCACAGTGCTATCTATGGACAGTTCAATTTGTCTAGCATACCTAATTGCATCATTCACAGTACTAGGATTAAACAATTCTATAGTATGCCTTATTTCATCTTTTAACCCACTAATAAACCCTTCAACATAGAAGTCTTCATCGGTGATTTTTCTCTTGTATGTGAGTCTAGCCCTTGCTTGTAAGAAATTGGAGAGGTAGTTTTTTAAATTCCCTGATTGGTGCATCTTCTTGAACTCATCAACAACATTGCCAGTGTTGTGGGCAAAGTAATTCATCACTTCTTCTACTAGAATTGGCTATGGAGGTTGAGGATTGGCTATCTTGAAACACATGTACCAGTCATCAGCTGGTCCTGGGAAATGCATTACTGCCATCCTTGATTTGTACTCTTCTGGCACTTGGTACAATCTACCCAAGAATTGGGTTTAATTCCTGCAAAAATGGGAAAATCAACTCGAGGTAGATTAAATCTAGCTGAACTCTGATCTATTTGTTTATTTTCCTGCCGAAACTCCCCTCTTCTTGGTGGCTCTTGTTCCAAGATCACATCTTGGTTAATAATTTCAACTCTTGTTGTGTTGCCTGCCGCCTCTTGATTTTGAATACCCGTGCTACTACTTCCTGGAGCATCAGGACCTTAACCACCATTTCTGACAGTAATTGCAGCCATAATCTCCCTGAATTAGTGATCCATCTTCTATCTAGCATGGCAACCGCATGAATATTGTTGCGTGTGGCTTGAGTATTAGCATTAAGTTGCAGCTTTGCCGCTTCCGCCTGACTTTCTAGCTGAGCTAAGGGATGGTGCATGTCGTTTTGCATTGTCTTTGAATGTAATCTAGATTGCTCCATTTGCAAGAACTTAGTTGTCAAGGTCGCTAAATCCATTGCCGCCTCTTCGTTGCTTGTGGTACTGCGAGTCGAAATCGGCATTGGTGGTCGTCTAACCTTTCTTGCTGATACGAACCATGCTAACCCAGATGCAATCGTGATTGTTCTGATACCACTTGTGATGACCTTTAGCTCAGACAAGATCAGAGAACACAAATGAAACAAAGAACACGAATTGGAATAAAGGGAAAACTTTAATTTGATTGAACTTGATAATCTGGTACAGCGGAAAATAAGAAAGGAAGCTAAGAAATTGGAAATAACTGATAACAACATTCATAATCTAAATAGCTAAGCTAATCCTGTATATATAGGCGATGAGATTCTAGTTCAAATCAATTTGATCTGTCCAGTGGATTGCTCAAATGAACATCAGAGCGACATGTCAGCGCTAGCGTGGAACCAATCTGCTGAGTTGTCTTAATGAATTGGCTAGCGACTTCTTCCAATTTTGTTCGTCCAGTCTCCAGTTGGAACGTCTCTTGTTCTGACAGCCTTGGACCCATCTCGCAGTCACCTTTCCTTTTAATTTTTCTGCCCGTTGCATCTTCCGCTTTGCCCTCTCTGCTCGAGTTCCCATCTTCTTCCCCAGTCGCTTTGACCTAGTCAAAATTGGGTTGGATTATCCCCAAATTCGCTTTCGTTACCCTGTTCTCCATTCTGACTATTTGATATCTTTGATTAATATTTTTTTAACAGAATTGACAACCGAGAATATATTTCAGAATTTACTAAGATATTGATTTTGGCGTGAAAAATGTACATTTGATAATCAGCTCCACTGAGGTTCACTGAGAAATATATCAGACACAGTTTACTAAGGCATCATTTTTGAGAGAAAAATATGGGCCAAGCCTTGCAAGTTCAATTGATGTGAGAATCAGCTCTTGTTCATTAAAAATATAAAGAAATAATTGTCGATCGTCATTAGGGGTGAACACGGAGGAGATAGTGGTAAAAACCATATCTATAGACGGATTGGATATTTATTAAAAAATATAAAAATAGTTTTAAAAAATACTCAAGTTCATAATATTTATTTAATTAAAAATAGTGAATATCATAATTTATTCATAATATATATTAAATTGTGAGGAGGGCTCAAATGCCTCATGTTTCATGCCCCAATTGTACTCCGACATCTTTATTTTCAATTTTAAAATTTAAACAGACGATCCGAACCGCTCAAGGATTCACGTTAAAATATTGGAGACTAAATTTTATATTTTGTGGAAATTTTTTACTTTTTTTTAAAATAGATAAAAATCGTTGTTTTTCAGAAAATTATGGACCATCTAAAAACAATAATTTTGTACCTATCTTAAAAATAGTAAAAAAATTTCAAAATATATAAAATTTGGTCTCCAATCATATTTTAACGTGAATATCATGTTGAGCGGTTCGAATCGTCTGTTTGAACTATGAAATTGAAAATAAAGATGTTGGGTTACGAGTGAGGCATGAAGCAATGAGGCATTTGAGCCCTCCTCTTAAATTATATAGTATATATCTACTATTCGGATATGGATAATTGAAATGTAAATCATATATCTATCTATCCATATCTACACGGATATTCGGATATCCACATCTAATTTTTTGAATACGGATCGAATACATATTGGATATTATCCACTCCGTTTTCACCCCTAATCGTCATACATAAATAAAAAATTATTTCAAACAAAAAAAAAATACTG
>JAJGRW010000155.1:0-20142 GCA_025461045.1 Carex parvula
TTTTAGGGATCAATTTTTTTTTAATAAATACAATATACACTAAAAATAGTAAAATAATATACATATTAATACTAAAATGAGGGAAGTTCTTGTACATGGAATATTCATTTTTTTTCTACCTTTTCAATTGTGTAAACAAATGAGGCTTCTTAATTTTTTTTTTCTACCTTTTCAATTGTGTTTAGAAATTAGACATAATATTATCAAGCCTTTAAAAATTAAAAAAAAAATTAAACATGAGAGATTTATTGAGAAGCCTTTAAACAAAGTACATACAAATTAAAAACACTGAAACAACACAACTCAAAATTTTTACCCAGCGCTCACCACGTGTTATTACTAACTGTTTAACAAAAATTTCGGATCCATTAGTGACATGCTGTTGTTGGTGATTAACCATTTTGTATTAGTGGCATGTGCTATAATTGTCAAAGCAAATCAATTCATATTTATTTTTTCTAAAGAGTACGTAGTATGTACTAGCTTCTTCCATGCACGTTTAGTGCCAATTAATATGACAGCTACTTTAATTGTCAAAGCAAATTAATTAATGTGTCTTTTCTCTCATCCATGCACGTAGTATGTACCACTTCTCTCTTGTATGCAATTTTTTTTTCGATTACTGATCCTTGGCACACCCGTCCCACAAACGACTACATCACAAATTTCATTAAATATTCAAATTTAACCAAATTTAAGCGGTAACCAATTTTTTTGTTTGGTTTACACCACAAATTTCATTAAATAAGGGGTAACCAAAAATTTTGTTCGGTTATGGAGATTAACACATTTGCTGCATTAATTTATCTTGTCGCATGATATATATGACATAAATGATATGACTAAAAATTAGAAATTAATTTCTAATTGATTAAATTAGGGATACAAATATCTATTTGATTCATTTATTCTAACATAAATGACATGATTAAGTGGTTTGAAAATCGTCCTCACTTTATGCATTTAAAATTATTTTACAATTATTTTTGTATGATTCCTTACGCAGAGCTTAATATTTGTATCCCTACTTTACCTTTAGTGTTCTATGTTTTTCAAGTAGAAATTAACTTCTAATTTTTAGTAATAATATCGGTATAGAAGTGATTTTCTGAAGATTATCAGAAACAATAAAAAGTTGATGAAAATATTGCATTCTTTGTTTTTTTTTTTTACTAGGGCGGTTACTCCACAAAAATTTTCAATAACCGAAATTTATTTCCGGTTGCCCCACCAATAACCAGAAAATAAAATACCACTAACCGAATTTTTTTTCCGTTTACCACTAAATTTGATTAAAAAATTTCCGGTTAGAGAAATTTGATTAAATGTGGTAGCTTTGAGGGATGGCCGGGTGTGAAAGGTGGAGTAACAGACAATTTTTCTCGGTTGGGGCACGGAGTAACTGAGAGTTTTTTTCGGATTTTATGGTTTTTCAAAATTTGATGGTAATCAACCGTTTATTTTATTTTCTCTTTTCTTAATTATGATTTATAAAATGTTTTTTGGAATTATGATCCCTAAATAACTCACATTTTGAGTTTGGATCCTCTGGCTTGAATATTAAATGGCATAGTGAATTCTATCTCGGATTGCAGTAATTCAGATACTGATCAAACGGTGTATTGAAATTCAAAATTTGAGTTACTTAAATTTTGAATTTGAATATGAACTGTCTAATGCTGCCTCCTAATATTAAAGGGCAAAGTGAATTCTATCTCAGATCAAGATTATTCGATACTGATGATCAAACGGTGGCATTTAAACGCAAAATTTCGAATTACTTTTAGTTAGCCGGACCCATCTGTTGCCTCATCATAGGAATTCGGATTCCCTAAAATATAGAATATTTATATATAGAGATAGGCTATGGTGAGTTGCGAATTAAAACGTCGTTTTACTTCACGTCATATTTTCATTTTGAAAATTCAAACAACCGATCTGAACCGTTCAACATTTTCTAAATATTGAAATATGCTTGGAAACTAAGTTTTACATTTTTTGGAATTTTTTTACTATTTATTAAGCCACTTTGAAATCGCTGATCCACTGTGAACAGTAAAAAAGTAAAATTTTCTGGACCACCGATCAGCAATTTCAAAGTGGCTTATATATAGTAAAAAAATTCCAAAAATGTAAAATTTAGTCTCCAAGTCACATTTCAATATTTAGAACATGTTGAACGGTTCGGACGGTTGTTTGATTTCAAATTAAAAATATGAGCATGAAAGTAAAAAAGACCTCTTACTTCACAACTCACCATAGGTCCAGCTATTTAGTATATATATATATATAAAGAAAGAAAAAGAGTGGCTGGATTTTTTATGGTAGAGAAGTAGAAACTATAGATGATTGAAAATAAATATCATAGGAAGAATAGAGATCAATTTTTACTATACCATAATATTTTACTCTAAATTATATTAAAATCAATATTAAAAAAAAATAGAGGCCGGTTGACCATCATTTCTCTCACTTAGGTCCGCCCTGACTATATTTTGCATAGTAGAGAGAGAGGTCGAGCAGGATAATTAGAGAGAAATATGCAAAAGAATAATTGCAGGAGAGAAAAACCATATGAGTTGTTGGAGGAGAGAACAAACATAATTTATATTAATAGAATCTTAAAATTAGACTGTCACATTTCTCTTAAAAAAAATTGAAAAATGAGGTTTTAGAACAATTTTAGAACTTCATTATTTTCAAATTACGACCATATTACTATGATTATGACTATCTAATTTGGTGCACGTATGACCATAAAGATAGTGCTATCATAGAACCACGTACTAAAAAAAAAAGAAAAAGCGCGCACAGCACGGTTTATGTGAGATTGAATTTCGCGTGGTGATTGGTGAACAACAACACTTGTACTCTTTCCAACCAAAAGAAAATAGAAAAGAATAATAAATGGAAAATTAACTTTCTGATATCCTTCGAATTTTCTTGAATAACTTATCCCATTTTTGGATTAAAGGTATGTTAGGTAACATATTCACAGCGTATTGGAAACCCACTTGGGCTATTGCGGACTGGAGGCCCATTAATTTTTCCCAATCTAACGGGAGCTACGCAGGGCGGATCCTCTGCAATTTACAGATGAAGACTAGCTTGTGCTTTTCAGTCTATACCGTTCAATCGAAAGCAGATGATGAAGATCGTGTGCCTGTTGGGAGAACATCAACTGGAATTATATATCTGGCTGAAATACATGGACTGAAAGTATGATCTTGCTTTAAAGAATGAAATAGAACAGGGATTACTTGCATCAGAAGCATCAAAGAATAAGCTCAACTTGTTACTAATTTTTTTTTGACAAAAGTGGAGAAGTGCCTATCTGTTTCTTTAGAAACAAATAGTTCATACAAAATAGCCAACAAGTAAAGGAATATAACATCTAAATGACTAATCCCACAAGTTGGAAAGCAACATAGGGGATATCTAAGAACATAAAAGCATACAAATATGGCATAATAGTTTTAACTGAACAATACAAAACTAGAAAAACAAAGCAGCCAACAGAACTAGAAACAATAACCACAACTCTATGTAAAAGTAGTACTAGCCAAAGAAGAACTAGTATCGACAGTAGAGTCAATATCTAAAAAAACAACATCCATAGCATCTGTCTCAGCTCGGTATCTAAGATAATCAGATAAATCAGATCCCTCGAGTCCAAGAGTTGGATCTTCCTCTGAATCCCATGGGCTGCTTTCCCCTTCCTGGTTAACGGAATCCGACATGATGATAATGTTTTTTGCTTGATTTAAATTTGTAACGTCCATAGACAAAATCAAAATTAATTAAAAAAAAAAATCAACCATATTTGCCTTGCACCAAAAAGAAGCTGTAAGAGCAATTATTTGGCAACTTGTTGCTAATTAACCAGCAGCTATCGATCTAGCAACCTGTTACTAACTGATTGGAAAAAAAAAATTCTAAAATTGTTGTTGTTATTATTATAATTATGGACGTCGTCGTCATCATAGATCATTATTATCATTATGATAAGATGAATGTAACGTAATTTGATCATTTGGAACTCTTTACGGTCCCAAGAAACATGTCTTGACTTTCGGGCTCCAATATTATTATACTCTGGAATGATTATGCATTTAATCAGAGACAGTTGTCAGGTAGTTACAGCATGTGGGAAAGAGCATTAACTGCTAATTAATTGCTACAAATTGTATCAACCCAGAGATAATTCGACAATGTGGTCTATGGTCTATTGTCTCCTAATTTTGCTTGGAAATAAATCTACTGTTATTCCAAAGGAATAACCGGAACCTGTTGTTCTGATTCCAAGCGTTGATTTTCTTTGAGATTCGTGCATGATGAAAGTTCTTCTTTGAGATTCGTGCATGGAAAAATTTGAACGGTTTGGATCGGAATAACAAATTCCTGTTATTCCTTTGGAATAACAGCAGATATATTTCCCTTTTGCTTTTGATTTTACGCAATCACAAAAATCATTGCCTGTTATTCTCTTTTATCATTATGTTTTGATGCGCTGCATGTAAGGATGCAGAACAATGTCCACAAATATATATCGTGCTTGTAGATTATTCATCACCGCTTATTTGCACAATGTATTATGGAAACAAACTACCAGGAAACCGTATTTTGAGTTTTGTGACATGCCATTCTTCGACTCCTAGCTAGCACAGCTATTAATTCTATTAATGTCTTATTATCTTGTATGGTTGAGGAAATTATCATAAAACTGATGTTGTAAATACATCATCTAATATATATGTTCCTTGGATACCAAAGATCGGCTGAGCTATTTTCTTTATATATAATTTATTTTGATATCATGACTGAGCTAGTTTAAAGGAGTAGATGTGCCCAAAGCTATTAGCATTCAACATATGTTGCCTAGGAAAAATAAATCTCCGGCGATGTATTGATAGTTCACGTGAAATTTACTATATCAAAGAAAATATAAAATTATATATGTGTGTATATATAATTCTAGACACTGCAAGCATTTTACAACGGGATCAATGACAAAATTAATGTCTATTCTAACATGGATACAATAGAAAATTGTGAAATGAATAGACAAAAGGAAAGAAACGTATTGATGAAAGCCTTGTAATTATTTATATAAAAAAGGTTCCTATTGACTTGTGTAGCCAAAACTTTGTCAATAAGATGAGAAGAAATAATATTCACATAAAAAAACAAACAATAAGAGTACATGTAATATGCATTTTTCTAATATCATGCATAAAGGATATATAAATAGTCTACAATTTTAACGTAATCCAATTATATTATTTATCAAAATTTGCTACAAAACTTTTTGCAAAAGCAAAAGATGCCAATGAAATAATAGAACTAGTTCTTGTTATTGATCTCAAGATGAAGAAAGCACATTAATTAAGCACCAAACTCCAACCTTTCTAGAATTTTTCTTCTTCTTTTTTCCCGGCCGGTAGACTAAAAAACTAAGGAATTAATTATTTCTCAGGATTTGAATTGCTGTTCCTTTGAGAAGACAAAATGGCATCAAGAGACTCTCTAACTTGAGAAATATCAGGCGCCTTCCGTCCTTGTGTTGGCCAAAATTCATCTGCTGCCAAAACCTATAAATAACATTACAAAATGTTATTGGTTAATCTGTCTAGTTTATTGCCTTTTAGCTAGGTGATGATAAATAATTGAAGGTTGAGAAGTTTTAGTGCATTTGGGTACTAAGTACTAACCTTGACTTGCAACTGAAGGAACTTGACATAGCTAATTGCCTTCTCTAGCATGGTTACCATGTCAACCTAATGATAAAATGAAAAATTGGACTTTTATAATTTATGTGAAACTGTAAACCAGGCAAAATCTGACAAGAAACGAAAAACAGTGGTAGAATGCATACTATAAAAGAGACACACCTTTGTCCCATTTGGCACAAGATCTTGAAGTACTTTAAGCCGCTCACTGATTCGTTCCCTTCGGTTCTAAATGAAACAAGTAATTAATCAATTAAGTCAATTAAGTTTCTTTAAAGATAGAATAAACAGCAATATATCAGACGAGTATTCTAGCAAACTGTGTCCATGCATGCAATAAATTAGAGGTTTCCTATTTTTTATAATTCAAAATTTCACAGAAAGAATTGTTACAAGTTGGATAATGTAAACATAAGATAAACTATTTGATTAGTGTGAAATTATATTAACAATAGATTAGAATTGTAAAATTAAACTTCAGGGTTTAGGGTTGAAATTGTTATGTTGTACATATGAAATTAAATTCCATGCATTTAGATTTCCTTCCTGCAGTTTGGATATTAATTAGATGGCTTCTCCTATACAACAACAACAACAACAACAACAACAACAACAACAAAGCTTTTAGCTTCTCCTATAATTTTTAATATTTGTTATGTGTTAAAGCTTATCTTATAATATTTTTTGCATTTTTATCAACTTATAATTTGAATGTAAATGCTGAATAATATATAGCAACTGTTTCTACAAATTAAGCTCCAAAAATAGGGGATAATAGACAAATTAAGAAAGCAAACCTTAGCAGTGATGCTTTGAGGTTCCTTGGTTGGAGAATTTGCTTTTGGTTTCGTCTTTCTATTCATTCCGCATTGCTTCTTAGTCATTTGTACTTCTTGCCCCTGAAAATCATATATTAATTACATGAATAATGAAGCAAATAAAATGCAAATATAATCTATAAATAGGCAAATTCAATATATTGTGAATACCTCTTGTTTGCGCTTTTGTGAAACTTTTTCTTGAACACTATCAGCAGAGCTTGTGCTTGGGCACATATACGTCAGTTGCGACTCTTCACCATACCCGCAACCACTAATTCCATCCCTCCGAATTGGATTGTGATGCCCAGTATTTGCAGTTGCAAAGCAACTTTCATATTGGACGTCAGCATTGTGATTATGTTCCCCTACGGTTGTATCAATCCATAGGTCACATTCTTCTTGATCCGGGCTCGAGTGATAGCCCGGTCGATCAAAATTAAGGACCGATGAGCTTGAATAAGCCCTGTTATTGGCGTCAGTGGGTAATTTGCTTCTTTTGAGTCGGAAAGATGATAGAGAAACGCCGTATTGTATGTTTCAAATGAGCCCAACACGTCATCTACTCCTTGTGCAACAGAATTGTGGGTGCCTGTATGAAAGTTTAGGAACTCCATAATTCTTTTATAATTGTACTAGCTAGGGTTTATGCTAGAAGGAAGAAGGGAAGTGAAAACCTATTTGGTATGATTCTGTGTGCTTGTTTGAATGCATGGAGTTGTGGTTGCAAGACAAGTAGACCCGTGTATATATAAAGAGATTAAAGTAGATACACATGTGGGGAAGTTAAAAAAAATGAATTTAGTATTGGTAATGTAAGCTTGAGGCAGCATGTTATCACTTGCATTAAATGCTTCTTTGGTACGTGTTGTTAGCTGGCGGAAAGCGTGAGCCATAGAATTTTCAATACTGTTTGTCTAATGGATATCCAATAAAATCGGATCTTACAAGTAACGTGTTTAGATATTAATCATTTGCATACTGTTTAGGAATCTAATTCTCTTTTTTTTTTTTTTTTTTTTTTTTGAGAAAGAAACAAAGGTATTCTTGCCTTTGTTTGCATTAGATTAAAATAGGGTTACATGAGATTATATCCCAGTTTACAAAAGATACAATTAGTTCAATGTAAATTTGAAATATAAATTAAAGAGAGGAATCTAATTCTACAAGAGTCATAATTGATGCATAAAATATGTATGATATATACTGGAAAATATCATAAATGCACACAACCATATCTTAAAAGCATTCTCAATAAAAACAAAGAAAAAGTTTACATTTTCTAAAATAATGAAAACATATAGAGTATAATCAAGCAACGATCCTTTTTTGTCAGTTCCATATGTTATAAAGATAATCAATTGCTTATACTCTTTTATATTTTACATGCGAAAAAAGAATGATAAAAGATAGAATAATCTGATGATGCATTTCTATTATTTGGCGGAGTTAAATTATTTATGTTTTCTCTTCAGTAATCAGTAGATCTCAATTTGGATCATGGATTATAATCGGATCGAATCTGATTAATGATCAAGTCTAAATCCGAATCAGGGAATACCGACATGCTGCAAAAGATCCGCCGTCCCAGTCGGTCTCTATCCCACGTCTCACGTCTGTAGATTCCTACAATCATTCATCTACATCCTCTCCAGATACGCTGTAGCAGATGCATATGCTATACACCGTGTGGCTTGTATGGAATCCATGACTCATGACCCACAAGATCTTCCATTTTCTTTTAAATATTAAATATAGCACAAAACCACCGAGTACAAAAAATGATTAAATTAAATTACTAGTTAAATTTTGTTCTTTCAAATGAATATATTTTTACTTGTAATTAGCATAATAGACGATAAATATTAAATTGGGATCTAGCATCACTGTCGTTCAGTGAATCGCCGCATTGTGAGATATATACTTATCGCTACAGAGTTTTAGAAATCTTATCTTCTCTGCATTCGAACTTTCTCGTGAAAAGAAATTGAGAAGGAATTAAGCAGTTGACAGTGTGATTGGAATGTTCAATTCTAGAGCAGCCAAGCTTGGTTATAATTGCTCTATATTAAATTATAAACCACGATATTTTTTGTTGTTGGCATTATTAACCATTTTATTAGCAATAGAAAATGGAACCCAAATGTTAACTTAATTATAGGGCCGCCCCCATCTCAAAGAGAAGCAACTCAAACCCTAGGTTGCTCGATTTCTCTTTTACTACTCGATTTAATAATCATCTGAAATGTTTTTTTTTTAAACCACAAAAGGACAACATTTACTTATTCAATGTACTATACTTATTCCAAAAGTTCTCTGACAGTATTTTCATTAATTACACAGTAGTTAACTGCTGATTATTATAACACGTCATGAGAATATACGAGAAGTCACGAATTTAATTCTCACCTTAATTAACCCACTTTAATTTGTTATTGTCTTTTATTAATTGATCTTGTCATGATTTAATTCACGAATAATTTCACTACACCTCGTGATGTTTTAATATTGATTATCTTCTTAACTTTCAATTTATTTACAATTACTCTCCTCCCAAACTGTGTTATTTTAACTTACAACTTAATTTTGGATTTAAGGGGAAAAAAAACCGAGTTGCTTTGAGCAGTTGTAATGTTATGATTTGTAAAATTTACTTTTTTGATTTGGAGGCAAAATTGTCCAAACGATTAATTGTCCAAGTTTAATTTTCTTATCTCATCATTAATTATCTTTCAATTAACAAGTCATATAGCCCATTAGATGTACTCATATATATATATATATATATATATATAGAGTATGGCTAATGTGCTTCCTCTAGAACTTCGGCCTCGTGCTTCCGGGAGTATATCTTAGTGTTTGATGTTCAAACAACAAATTCAAACCGTTAGATGTTCAATCTATATTAAAATGTACTTGGAGACCAAATTTTACATTTTTTGGAATTTTTTTACTATTTATTAAGCCACTTTGAAAATTCCAGATCATATGGTCCAGACTGTTTTTACTGTTCACCCGAATCTGAAATTTTCAAAGTGGCTTAATAAATAGTAAAAAAAATTCCAAAAAATGTAAAATTTGGTCTCCAAGTACATTTTAATATAGATTGAACATCTAACGGTTTGAATTTGTTATTTGAACATCAAACACTAAGATATGCCCCCAAATGCACGAGACCGAAGTTCTAGAGGAAGCACATTAGCCATACTATATATATATATATATATATATATATATATATATATATGAGAGAAATTGTATATCCAAGTGTTATATGTAGATATTTACGTTCTCATTAATTTGGCTTGACAATTATAATAATGCACATAGAGGAATGGCGTACGTATGTAATTACTTTATTTAATTAACACGCTCATCTGCCGACAATTTATCTAAATACACAAATTTTAAATGGTATGTGTACGTAATGTACATGTAGCTATAGCTACTTTTAGACACATATAGAGTCTTATCTAAAATAAAATGAAAAATATCTCTTTTGTACAGAAGTTAGATCGATCTAGGTTTAGACTTTAAACTTTCTAAGAAAAAGACAAGAAATTAAAAGATAGAAATTATGGTTATAAGAAGACATGCTGCGCACTCATGCAAAGAGCATTAAATTCGATCAATGTTGATCTAATCGGCCAGCTGACCAATTCAAGTCACACCTTACAGTTTAATATTGTTTAATCATGGTTTATTAATTCAGTTTGTTTCGTTAGTCAACTTTTATTAATATCTTATACGTGAAATGAAAAACCTTGTTAATTAGCCAAATGCGATAATATGTGTCCATGTCAGCTCATAATAAGGTTTCGTTAAGAATAATTTCTTAATTTAACTTTACAAATTGACATGGTGGGCCTCATTAAGTATATTATGAAAAGTTTGTAATTATTACTATGCAATAAATGAGTCCAAATGTTCAACTAAAAAAAAACATTAACACTATGTAATAGATCAGTAGAAAAAAACAAAAGCAACATTCGTAAAAACAGAATTGCCGATATCTTTTTTATTTCATTTAGAATAACGGTTCATATTCAAACAGTAAATACGCAAACCAGAAGGCACAAGGCCAATTTTGACTGAAATAAAATGATGCAAAGTAAGAACCGCAAGTGATGCAAAATATCATAAATTCATAAAATCAGAACAATTTATCAAAAGAAAAAGAAGATCATAAAAAGGAACACATATGCATATAGTAAACGACTGGAACCCAAGAGCTCCATTGATATAACAACCCTAATTCCACAAACAAACGATACAAATACCTCACCTGTTTTATCCAAGAGGCATATACACCCACCAATATCAGTCAACTAATCCTTTGAACAAAACATAAAAATAAAATTCCGCAAAAAGTCTAGGAAAACTTTAGCCTACAGAATTTCAGACATAGAGGAACTAATTCATATCTAATTATAGAAAATCCATGGAGTCTCAATTTTTAGAATGTGAGTGACAAGATCCGCATCGGTTATTGGTTTTCTCCAATCACGGATTTATCACATAACTCCAATGACATTAAACTTGCAATACCACGGATGATATAATAGCCGGACTTTATATATATAATTGAGACTCTAATTATAGAAAATTCATAGAGTCTCAATTTTTTAGGTTTACAATTCATTAGAAATTTACGGAGTTATGTGATAAGCTTACAGAAATAAAAAAAATAACAGAAGCATCTAGATGTAGAACTAAAAATTGAAACTTTTTACCGGTTTACAGTATTCAAAATAATTTGAATAACTGAAAGTAGCATCTAGATACTAATTAAAAATTTTGATTTTTTTTATTGGTTTACACTTTTAAACAAATAAAATAAAATTTTCAAAAAAAATTAAAATTTGAAATTTTTTTACCTGTTTACAGTATTCAACGACACTGTTTACAGAGTTATGTGATAAGGTTTACATAATTCAAAACAATTGGAAGTAGCATTTAGATGTAAATTAAAAAAAATAAAAAATAAAAAAAATTTGAAAAAATTTGAAAAAATTTAAAATTTGGAAATTTTTTACCAGTTTACAGTGTTCAACGAAACTGTCTATAGAGTTATGTGATAAGGTTTACAGAATTCAAAATAATTGGGAGTAACATCTAGAAGAAGATTTGAAAAAAAAAATTTGAAATTTTTTTTTATTTGTAACTATTTACGAATTTTAAAATGGTCCCGGTTAGTTACTAGTTTTGAAAACCTGTTCGAGATCTTCCAGATGTGGTCCAAGTGGTCATGGTCAAAGGTCTAAAAGTGGTTCCAGTTAAAGCAGTTAAAGTTGTTAAAGTGGAGGTTAAAGTGGAGGTTAAAGTGAGGTTAAAGTGGAGGTTTTTGGTGACCACACAGTAATGGAAAATTATGTTTGCAGAATTCGTTGCATTAGTTTACAGGATTTAGTATTGAAGTTTACAGAATCTCATAAATCCGGAAATAATCCAAAAATTGGTGTCCGGAACTGTTAGCAGCTTCCTTTTCTTATTGCTACAATGCAGCCAGGAAGTAATCACAGTCGATGGCTCGAGTGAAGAGGAAAAGGATGAAAATTCCTTTAGTGATGAAAACTGGAGTGCTGAAAGTACCAAATATAGGGATATTGTGCTATTGCATTCTACTTATCTCTTCCAAACACAGTTGATGAATGTTAGACCTATGTACAGTTTTTGACTTTTTGTTATGTAAATTAATACTTCAACTCTCTCTATACATCTTTTTTTTTTTTTATAACTGTGTCATCGTTCCAACATTCTATACATTTTTTTTTTGTCTTTGTACCACTACTTATATTACAAGTTTACAACCTGTTATATGTATCGCAAACGATTCATGTAACATGCCTCGACTATGACCGCCGAAGCATAGCGAGGCACACCTCTAGTAGTAAGTTTATATTCAATATCTTTTAGAAGTGTAACGAAACATTTTGTTAGATCACTTTTGCTTTGAGACAATTATAGGGCCGTTATTGGGCATTTTAGCCCATGACCTATCAGGTTGTAATGGAACATTTCTTCCTTTTTCTCTATAAAAATAGAACTTTTGGAGAAAATGACTTCCGTCGAAATTTTTTCTCCGGGAGTCAAAATAATAATTCAATCTGATTTGAACGATTTATTTTGTTGACATAAATAATAAATTCATTAAAATTCACTTATATTTTTATTTAACCGCTTATAAAAAGTTTAAATTATAAAAAAAATTATATTTTTATTTAACCACTTATATTTTCTTACTATATATTATAAAAAAAATTATAAATTTGATATCTAAGAAATAGATTGGTTTGAAAAGTTTAAATTTGTCATTTGAAATCTATCTAATAAGTTTTGAAACCGATGACATTAAAATTGAAATACCACGGATGATATAATAGCCGGACTTTTTATATAATTTATTTCTATTTCGGTTTAGATTTTAAACAGATAGTTTTTTTTTAATATATCTATGAATAGATAATGAATATACAAACACAGCGCATTATATATAACCATGCTGTCTATATTTATCTTTCATGTACCTATATATAGCTCCCATCCTAAATTGGAAAAAATAAAAATAATAAAAAACTTACACTTTGTAACAACCACCATTCAATATATAAATTCTCACACCCTCAAGGCTCAGGAAGAGTATCTGCTCACAACATCTACTATCGATGTCTGTTAACAGCATAAGCTGCCGGATTCTTAGTTCATGGGCCAATCTTCCACCTGACATGTTGCTTTCCATCGCAGACAGCTTGGATGTCACGACCACCATCCGACTCTCCGCTGTGTGCATTTCTTGGGCCTCCACAATCCGTCCTGGCCTCCCTTCCATTGCAACCAATCTGTCCCGTGGCTGCTCTGCTCCGCTCAGAAATCTGATACCGACCCCAACCGAAGTGACCTCACCTTTTTATGATTTCAGGACGGCCGCTTATTATTCTGTACGGATCCCCATTCCCTCTTTCTGCGACCACCAATGGTTAGGCTCCTACAAAGGTTGACTTGTGACCCTTGACAAGCATCTCGAGCTCCACCTAATCAAACCTCTTACGGGCGCCCATGTTCTTCTTCCCTCCAAAGGCATGGAAGAGCTCCCGAAGAAAGTAATTTTGTGCCCCTGTCCCAACAACACGAACAAGTTGCAAGCTTTTTGTCTGACCCAAGAGGGAGGCTTATTCTCTACGAAGCTTGGAGATGACAGTTGGATTTGGATGGAAAGTGACTCTAGGTATTATCTGGATATTGATGTGTATCAAGGGAAACTTTATGCCGTTTCAGATGATATTGTCTCTTACTGGAACCTCCAAAGCTCTTCTATCGAAAGCATGGTCATTCACAATGACCCTTGTTGGGAGTGCAGAAATTAAGTACCTCTTAGAGTGGAACGGTGAACTCATCATGCTAATGATAGACGAGGAAAAAAGGATTAGTTTGGAAAATCACACACCGAAACAAGTAAAATTGTTTAAATTTGAACTTGCAATAAATATTTGCTCGTTGAGCCTAGTTAAAAGTTTAGGGAATGATGCTTTGATTGTGGGTGACAAATGTTCCTGCATGATGTCGAGTTCCTGTCATAATGGTATACAACCGAATTGCATTTATTTTATTAATCGAGTCTGGCGCTGCTTTCACGATGCTGAAACATCTCATTCGAACCATAATTTAGGAAAACAGGCTTATAAGGCATGTTGTCTTAAAGATTCACCTACGCATCTGACCTCACCAATTTGGTTCTGGCCTTGCTAATTATGAAGTATGATACAGTAAGTTAGATCTCATGTCTTTTCCTCGAATGTGGTATATATATTGTCTAACCGGTCTTCTTTATGAGGCCTCTAATCTGATCATTGGCAGGAATGTACCGGTGACATGTTTTTCCAAATGATACGTAGCTAAATTTTTTAAAACGGGATTAAGGTCCGGCCCTTACTAGCATTCCAAATGATGTAGTACTCAATGATCAGTTTTAGCATTCCAAATGATAAGTAGCTAGGTTCTAAAGATGCATGAGCATACAAAAATATAAATACATAAAACGATGACATGATTTTATTATTATCTGTGTAGGGTAAAAAAAGTTTGAATATTTTTGAGTTAATTTTAATGTTTTTTTATTTTTATATTTTTTATCACTTGATTTGATATTAAATAAATTCGAAAATTGAAACTTTTATTTGTAAACGAAGCCTCATGAAAAAAGACTGGTTTGAATTTGTCTTTTGAAACATAGGTTTTGGAAACCGGAAGTATATATATAACCAGCCAAAATGCCAGTGGAAATAACGTATTAGCCCGACATGCACATTCATTGGACCAATCTTATTTTTTTTTTTTACTAAAATATAGCATGCTATGTATATAATACTTTCTGCTCTAACAAAAGTTATTAATTCTTTGTAGGTGAACTGTTCAAGCTAAATTGGGATTTCTTAACCAAAAATATACTCTTATCTTCCAGTTTTCTTTATCTTTCAAGCTAAATTAATTAGGATTGCTTAACCAAAAATATCTGGTTTATCTTACAGTTTTGTTTATCTTTCCAACTTTTATCTTTTTTTTTAACTTTCCTTTTTTTAGTGGTATTTAAGGACCGTACGTGTGACTCCAAATATTTTTTTTTTTAAGGTCTCAAACATGTTAGATTTTACTTAGAAGTGTAATTCTAGTCTACCCAACATTATTTGTGATTTGTTAAAAAGATAATTAATTAATCTCCCATCGAATAATTAAAAATTTAATATTAATGCTTTAATGTGTTTATGATGAATGACTAATCCATCGAATAATTAAAAAAATAACATTTGGGTTTAATGGCTTTATGATATATGACTAATCAAATTATAAATTGACTCAAATTTGATAGACACCCTATCTAAATGATTAAAGGCACATGTACAAATATTAATTTTTTAATTTAAATAATAATTTAAAAAAAATATGCAACATATATAAAAGAGTGGAATTTAACATATAATTAGTTAGACGTACGTCAGAATTATCCTCACGAGAATAATTTAGTTCACATTGAATCCCCCATAGAATTGGGTTCAAATTTAATTACGGTTTGCTAGTGTTTTTTCTTCATTTAAAGAAAACTATAGCCGTTAGAAGATCTTCAATTCTTGATGCTCCAGTTTTGCACTGATGCACCTTGATCTGACCCTTTGAACCATGCCATGTAAAACAAATGCAATTCCAAGTTATAATTAGATCTGGCTAAGAAACTAAATTACTTTTGAATTTAGTATTTACCTAGTACACTTGAATCCTTTTGTTACTAGTAGTATTTTGCTACAGTTAGGTTACATAATTTTTTGCTCGAAGAGAAATGCTGTAAGTTATTTCTCTTCATAGAGCTAACGATCGAAAATGAATGCTGTAAGTTTTTTCTCTTCATAGAGCTACAACTTAACATTTTTCATTAAGAATAATATTTTAGTCTATGTTGTTTCTTCTAATCTTAATAAAATATGAAATATTATTTTTCAAGTTATAAAGATGTACTTAAAATTATACTTACGGAAAAAATGAACAAAATGATAAAATTAAGCCAGCAACACTTGAAATAATATTATTGTGATTCAATAATTATATACGAAGTAGCAATCAGACATACAATATCAATCCGAGAATATATAAATACTCCTATAGAGTAATAACAGTAGAATAAAAAAAAATCTGAATGCAAAGTAAAACCAAAAATTATAATTCGGTTTATTTCAATTAGGCCTTCTAATTAATTTGACGTCGACTTTTGTTGGTGTGCCCGACATCTGCCTACACAGTGGGTTGTGCGACCTCCTCCGCAGCGGACTGACTTACCTCTTCGTGTGCAATGTGTTGGGATGGCGTCAGGTCAAATAAGTGCGAGACAAACTGTGTTGCGTGACTTAGGGGCAAAATCAGAATTTTAAACTATGAAGATCACTTATATATAATTTTTCTGTGAAAAATGGAGAAAATTTAGCTGAATTTTCTCGCCTAAAAAAGGCTCAAACAGTGACTCTCCCATATTCAAAATTCAGCCAATTTCACAAGGAGCTAGGTTTATGTTTGTGGCACCACATCTTTCAAAAGTAAATGAACAAACTACAATAATCCATTGGACGAAATCAATTACAGCAACATAAGTCGCCATCCCATGCTAATCAAACTCGATATCTGGGGAACTTTTTGCATATCGTTAATTGGAACTAATTTTGGTCGTTTCTAAATAATTGATTATTTAAACCACTCGAATGATTCGACATGGCTATGGTGACCTGCACACAAAATAGCAAATAAAATTATTTATGGTTTAGGAGTTTTGATTTTAAGGTGCTTTAATGAATTTTAGAGTAAATATGTACATTACATGTTTATTCTTAAAATTGCTTTAATGAATTCTAGACCCATTCCCGACTCATTCAACAATCAGGTAAGTTAGAGTTGGGTCGTGTCAGAAATTATCATCCCTAATAAACTACAATAACCTTGTATAAATGTTTAAAGCCACTAACTTTCAAAAAAAAAATACCTTGTATAAATGAGACCAAATAGACATCAAACAATATTTTTTTTACGAACTAACTCTATGTGTTGAATAAGAAATTTTGAAATCATCAATATATTAATTAGATTTTAAAGTTATATGGTTGTTTAATTATTCATTATTTAGTTCATCCACAATATATCTCATTGTATTTTGGTAAAACAAAATCATATAATATTGACAAGTACTGAGTATCCACATGAATATATTAGAACAACAAATCGGTAAGCGCACACATGATTATATGATTTTTGTAAATGATCTATTAGAAGAAAACTCGCCACAAAGCGCGAGATATATACGATAATATATTATTGTTCAAAAGACTTGAAGGATTAGGTGTTTAGATTGACTTTCTCCTTATTCATTAAGGCTTAGGTGGATACAAATTATCATATCAAAATCTTGTACAATAGAAAGAAAGCTTTTCCTTATACAGTAATTATAATTTTTTATTGTTTAAATATGTCCTTGTTTGGTATGCAAATATTTTTATTTTTTATTATTACAATCGTTTGAAATTCCAAAAATAATAAAAAAAAAACTTAAAAAATATTAAAGTCTAGTATTCTACAAGATTTGATATCTAGATCCTCTTAAGATCTTAGATCTACTTTGCAGATATATAAAAAAATATATATGAAATACTAACGTTACACGCATATAGAATTTTTCCAAGTAAAATCTTCTCTTGGTAATAATTAACTTCATTCATTTTTCTTTATACTTCTATTCTTTGGTTTGAATCAACAGATTCAAAAAAAGAGTTCCCAGCTGGATTGGAAGAGGCATGACATAATATTGGGCATTGCAAGAGGCTTGCTTTACCTACACGAGGATCCTCAACTGAAGTTTATACACAGAGATCTTAAGGCTAGCAATATTCTGTTGGATAATAGAATGAATCCCAAAATCTCTGATTTTGGTTTGGCAAAAAGTTTTTATGGTGAAGATAGCAATGAAGTTAATACTGGCAAAGTTGTCGGCACCCTGTAAGTTAAACAATTAACCATCAAAGTTTCCTCAAAAAATAATATCAATTTGTTTAGAAATGGCCTAAAAAAATTGCTTGTTGCATATACAGGTATTAGTTTTCCTAGCGTTGATAATATCCTTAACATATTTTGGATCTTTGTAAATTACTGGAAAGATGTTTTATTCAATTAACTTCCGGTAAAAGATGTATCAGAATTAATTGTTTAATACAAGATACAATCAATTATCAATGACTGGAAAACTACCACTTGATATCAACTATTTTTTTTTCAAATTTCAAGAAGAGCAAAATAATGATAGTCAAAATGTCAGTATCTGTATTTCATTCCTTGGTATATTAATTTTTATCATATATTAAAAAGCGTTGCTTCTACTGTGGATATATGGCCCCAGAGTATACATTGAATGGAACATTCTCCATAAATCAGATGTTTTTAGTTTTGGTGTTCTACTTTTGGAGATACTTAACGGGCAACGAAATGGTAGTGCTTATCATTTACAACAGCATGGCGACACTCTTCTCCAGCATGTAAGGCATTTCAAATTAACTAGTCGCTAATATTTCTCATACTTTGCAAAAATTTTACATCTGAATTACCAGTATATTAGCAGCTAGTAGTTGAAATGGATGCCACTATGATAGTGCAAGTACTTTACAAAAAAAAATATTGAGAAGATTGCACAAATTTATATTTGATATAGAAGGACCCTGTGGTATCTAATATGTTGCCTTCCATTACATGTTTTGTGAATATATATCTATCTACATTTACACATTTAAAATGCTTGGATGAGGTGTCTTGGTGCTTCCACACGGGACTGCTCTGTGTGCAAGAAAACCCCGAAGAAAGACCAACGATGTCAACTGTACAGCTAATGTTAATCAGTGATCAGATGCAGTTGTCTCTACCAACCGAGCCATCGAATTATGCAAGATCAAATACAGTGATAGATTTTTCGAGGAGCCGTGACACTCGTTCATAATGAATCTGCAAATGGGGTCACCATAACTTTGATTATGCCAAGACAGAAAATAAAATTGGAGTGTACATGATTGTCATGAAATTTTGTGGAACATTTACATGTCATGAAATTACAGAAACATGGCATCTTTTTGTTTCTTTTAAATGTAGAATTGTTTGCATCTATTTTCTGGTGTTTAATCCTCCGTTTGAACAGGGGTTTCTAAGTTTCATATCAATTGGATGGAGTGATTCTGTTCTTTGAAAATATTTGAGTATTGTACAATAAAGTGTACAATAGACAACTTCCTAGCTTATAATGAAAGGAAAGAGTTGAGAACTAGCTTAAAAATATTTGACTCTGTTCATGACTTCATGACATGTACAATTGTAGAGATCCTAATCACCCTATGATAACTTGGTTTACCCCATTGGTCACAGATTTTGAACTGTTATCTATTGTGAACCTTTTTCTGAACTCAAATAAAAATTATGATCAATTCAAATGCCTCCATTTTTTGTGCCTCCGACATGTCTCCATTTTTAAAACGTTAATAACTCAAAATTTAAATCATAAATGTCAATAAACCGTTAGATCAGATCTACGTTACTTCCACTATATGCTTATAAAAAATTGTCACATTTAAATTTCATTTGTATGTGAATCAATAAGTTGAAAAATCAATGTCTAAAATTATTCACATTAGTACAGTTCTACAAGCTCTTGATAACAATCAAAACAAAGTTGAAATATCATAATTGTTTACTCATGCATAGATAAAATGATGTAGATCATATCCAACGGTTTATTTTGACTTTTAAATTTAAATTTTGAGTTATTAAAGTTTTTAAAACTAAAGACATGATGGAAGCAAAAAAAATGAAGGCATTGAATCCTCCTTTTACTAATTTTGCTTATGGCCATAAAGTTTATATAGACAGAGAGAGCGAGCACTGTATATCTCTATGAATAATGTTCGTTTGAAGGTCAAATTCTTTATGATTAATTTAATACTATATACAAACTGTACATCTGCTGGCACCTGGAGCAATGAACTTGGGAACCCATCCTGCCTCCACATATTTGAGTAAAAGGAACTAGAGAT
>JAJGRW010000155.1:25402-92093 GCA_025461045.1 Carex parvula
AATTTAGTTTTATGTATTATAAAAAAAATAATATGTCTATATTAAAAATAAATAAAATATTAGGACTCAAATTTTGTATATATAAACGGCCCAAACTTTTGTATAAATATGTATAGTTTATTGGCATATCAACAAATTTTGTATGAGACCAGCTAATACGCTTCCATAAGTACATATGCTTATAAGTCGTTTTTGCGTTTTAAAAGTCCAAATAGTTGATCCAAACCATTCAACATGATATTCATATTAAAACGTGCTTGGAGACCAAATTTTGTATTTTTTTTGAATTTTTTTACTATTTTTTAAGGTAGGAGAAAATCATTATTTTTTATGGTCCAGAATCTTCTGAATCAATTGATTTTCTACCTATCTTAAAAAATTGTAAAAAAGTTCAAAAAAATGTAAATTTTGGAGTCCAAGCACAGTTAATATGGATATCATATTGAACGGTTCGGATCGGCTGTTTGGATTTTGAAAATTCAGAAATGACTTATAAGCATATGTTGTTGAAGTACTTATGGAAGCGTATTAGTCGGTCTTATAAAATATTTGTATATATAAAGGGTCCAAGTCTGCTGAATCACATTTCTCTTCTTCCTGTTCTTTCTCTTTCTTTTACAGCTAAGTTAGAATGAATTGTTAGTGGGCATGAGAGAGAAAAGTGACTTTTATAGCAGACCGCCCTCGTATGGGGCGGTTTGGTGTAGGCAGCGGACCGCCCCACTGGGGGGCGGTTTGGTTTTAATAGTGAACCGCCCCACTGTGGGGCGGTCAGGATATTTTTAATAAAAATTTGAGATTGAGGGCATATTTGCTATTTTCTTTTTTTTAGGGTATTAATAAAAATCACGGGTTTTTTTTTGTCTATCCTATTTTCCGTACGTACGTGAACATATTTGTTTAATTGTTTATCTTCTAAACGCTGTAGTTTTGACAGGATGATCATATGTCGAGATGTTTAAGCAGTTTTTATCTTATATAAGTGCAAGATGAAAGAGCAGATATGAAAACATGCTTTCAAAACTGCCATATCATATGAATAGTGAATCATGGATGAAGTTAGAATATTTTGAAATGAGTATCAAGCATTATATATATATCACGTATTAATATATCTATGTACGATAATTACAAAAAAGTCATTAAATTATAACAATGATGGTCGTAACAGAATAAATTTCATATTTTTTAGAGATCAATTTTTTTTTAATAAATACAAATATAACACTAAAAATAGTAAAATAATATTATACATATATAATTACATAAACAAATGAGGGAAGTTCTTGTACATGGAATATTCATTTTTTTTCTACCTTTTCAATTGTGTAAACAAATGAGGCTTATTAATTTTTTGTCTACCTTTTCAATTGTGTTTAGAAATTAGACGTAATATTATCAAGCTTTTAAAAATTAAAAAAAAAAATTAAACATGAGAGACTTATTGAGAAGCCTTTAAACAAAGTACATACAAATTAAAAACAATAAACAACACAACTCAAAATTTTTACCCAGCGCTCACCACGTGTTATTACTGTTGTTGGTGATTAACCATTTTGTATAATTAGTGGCATGTCCTATAATTGTCAAAGCAAATCAATCCTTGTGAAGAACGCGACGAAAGTTCATATTTATTTTTCTAAAGAGTACGTAGTATGTACTAGCTTCTTCCATGCACGTTTAGTGCCAATTAATATGACAGCTACTTTAATTGTCAAAGCAAATTAATTAATGAGTCTTTTCTCTCTTCCATGTACGTAGTATATATGTACCTCTTCTCTCTTGTATGCAATTTTTTTTTCGATTACTGATCCTTTGCAACACCCGTCCCACAAACGACTACATCACAAATTTCATTAAATATTCAAATTTAATCAAATTTAAGCGGTAACCAATTTTTTTGTTTGGTTTACACCACAAATTTCATTAAATAAGGGGTAACCAAAATTTTTGTTCGGTTATGGTGATTAACATTTGCTGCATTAATTTATCTTGTGGTATGATATATATGGCACAAATGATATGACTAAAAATTAGAAGTTAATTTCTAATTGATTAAATTAGGATACAAATATCTACTTGATTAATTTATTCTAACATAAATGACATGATTAAGTGGTTTGAAAATCAACCTCACTTTATGCATTTAAAATTATTTTACAATTATTTTTATATGATTCCTTACGCCGAGCTTAATATCTGTATTCCTACTTTACGATTAGCGTTCTATGTTTTTCAAGTAGAAATTAACTTCTAATTTTAGTAATAAAATCGGTCTAGAAGTGATTTTCTGAAGATTATGAGAAACAATAAAAAGTTGATGAAAATATTGCATTCTTTTTTTTTTTTTTTTTACTAGGGCGGTTACTCCACAAAAATTTTCAATAACCGAAATTTATTTCCGGTTGCCCCACCAATAACCGGAAAAAAAACATACCAATAACCGAATTTTTTTTCTGTTTACCACTAAATTTGATTAAAAAATTTCCGGTTAGAGAAATTTGATTAAATGTGGTAGATTCGAGGGATGGCCGGGTGTGAAAGGTGGAGCAAGGATAACAGACAATTTTTCTCGGTTGGGGCACGGAGTAACTGAGATTTTTTTTCGGATTTTATGGTTTTTCAAAATTTGATGGTAATCAACCGTTTATTTTATTTTCTCTGTTTTAATTATGATTTCTAAAATGGTTTTTGGAATTCGGATCCCTAAATAACTCACATTTTGAGTTTGGATCCTCTGGCTTGAATATTACATGGCATAGTGAATTCTATCTCGGATTGGAGTAATTCAGATACTGATCAAACGGTGTATTGAAATTCAAAATTTGAGTTACTTAAATTTTGAGTTTGAATATGAACTGTCTAGTCTGCTCTGCCTCCAATATTAAAGGGCAAAGTGAATTCTATCTCAGATCAGATTTATTCGAATACTGATCAAACGGTGCATTTAAACTCAAAATTTCAATTACTTTAGTTAGCCGGACCCATCTGTTGCCTCATCATAGGAATTCGGATTCCCTAAAATATAGAATATTTATATATAGAGATAGGCTATGGTGAGTTGCGAATTAAAACGTCGTTTTACTTCACGTCATATTTTCATTTTGAAAATTCAAACAACCGATCTGAACCGTTCAACATTTTCTAAATATTGAAATATGCTTGGAAACTAAGTTTTACATTTTTTGGAATTTTTTTACTATTTATTAAGCCACTTTGAAATCGCTGATCCACTGTGAACAGTAAAAAAAGTAAAATTTTCTGGATCACCGATTTTCAAAGTGGCTTAATAAATAGTAAAAAAATTCCAAAAAATGTAAAATTTAGTCTCCAAGTAGATTTCAATATTTAGAACATGTTGAACGGTTCGGATCGGTTGTTTGGATTTTCAAAATAAAAATATGAGCGTGAAGTAAAAATGACATCTTACTTCACAACTCACCATAGCCCAGCTATTTATATATATATATATATATAATAAAAGAAAGAAAGAGTGCTGGATTTTTTATGGTATAGAAGTAGAACTATAAATGGATTGAAAATAAATATCCTAGGAAGAATAGAGATCAATTTTACTATACCATAATATTTTACTCTAAATTATATTAAAAATCAATATTAAAAAAAAAATAGAGGCCAGTTGACCATCATTTCTCTCACTTAGGTCCGCCCTGACTATATTGAGAGGTGCAAGAGGATAATTAGAGAGAAATATGCAAAAGAATAATTGCAGGAGAGAATAAACCATATGAGTTGTTGGAGGAGAGAACAAACATAATCTATATTAATAGAATCTTAAGATTAGACTGTCACATTTCTCTTAAAAAAATTGAAAATGAGGTTTAGACAATTTTAGAACTTCATTATTTTTCAAATTACGACCTTATTACTATGATTATGACTATCTAATTTGGTGCACGTATGACCATAAAGATAGTGCTATCATAGAACACGTACTAAAAAAAAAACTAACTAAAAAAAGAAAGAAAAGCGCGCACAGCACGGTTTATGTGAGATTGAATTGCGCGTGGTGATTGGTGAACAACAACACTTGTACTCTTTCCAACCAAAAGAAAATAGAAAAGAATAATAAATGGAAAATTAACTTTCTGATATCCTTCGAATTTTCTTGAATAACTTATCCCATTTTTGGATTAAAGGTTATGTTACGTAACATATTCACAGCGTATTGGAAACCCACTTGGGCTATTGCGGGCTGGAGGCCCATTAATTTTTTCCCAATCTAACGGGAGCTACGCAGGGCCGGATCCTCTGCAATTTACAGATGAAGACTAGTTTGTGCTTTTCAGTCTATACCGTTCAATCGAAAGCAGATGATGAAGATCGTGTGCCTGTTGGGAGAACATCAACTGGAATTATATATCTGGCTGAACTACGTGGACTGAAAGTATGATCTTGCTTTAAAGAATGAAATAGAACAGGGATTACTTGCATCAGAAGCATCAAAGAATAAGCTCAACTTGTTACTAATTTTTTTTTGACAAAAGTGGAAAGTGCCTATCTGTTTCTTTAGAAACAAAATAGTTCATACAAAATAGCCAACAAGTAAAGGAATATAACATCTAAATGACTAATCCCACAAGTTGGAAAGCAACATAGGGATATCTAAGAACATAAAAGCATACAAATATGGCATAATAGTTTTAACTGAACAATACAAAACTAGAAAAACAAAGCAGCCAACAGAACTAGAAACAATAACCACAACTCTATGTAAAAGTAGAAGTACTAGCCAAAGAAGAACTAGTATCGACAGTAGAGTCAATATCTAAAAAAACAGCATCCATAGCATCTGTCTCAGCTCGGTATCTAAGATAATCTGATAAATCAGATCCCTCGAGTCCAAGAGTTGGATCTTCCTCTGAATCCCATGGGCTGCTTTCCCCTTCCTGGTTAACGGAATCCGACATGATGATAATGTTTTTTGCTTGATTTAAATTTGTAACGTCCATAGACAAAATCAAAATTAATTAAAAAAAAAAATCAACCATATTTGCCTTGCACCAAAAAGAAGCTGTAAGAGCAATTATTTGGCAACTTGTTGCTAATTAACCAGCAGTTATCTATCTAGCAACCTGTTACTAACTGATTGGAAAAAAAAAATTCTAAAATTGTTGTTGTTATTATTATAATTATGGACGTCGTCGTCATCATAGATCATTATTATCATTATGATAAGATGAATGTAACGTAATTTGATCATTTGGAACTCTTTACGGTCCCAAGAAACATGTCTTGACTTTCGGGCTCCAATATTATTATACTCTGGAATGATTATGCATTTAATCAGAGACAGTTGTCAGGTAGTTACAGCATGTGGGAAAGAGCATTAACTGCTAATTAATTGCTACCAATTGTATCAACCCAGAGATAATTCGACAATGTGGTCTATGGTCTATTGTCTCCTAATTTTGCTTGGAAATAAATCTACTGTTATTCCAAAGGAATAACCGGAACCTGTTGTTCTGATTCCAAGCGTTGATTTTCTTTGAGATTCGTGCATGATAAAAGTTCTTCTTTGAGATTCGTGCATGGAAAAATTTGAACGGTTTGGATCGGAATAACAAATTCCTGTTATTCCTTTGGAATAACAGCAGATATATTTCCCTTTTGCTTTTGATTTTACGCAATCACAAAAATCATTGCCTGTTATTCTCTTTTATCATTATGTTTTGATGCGCTGCATGTAAGGATGCAGAACAATGTCCACAAATATATATCGTGCTTGTAGATTATTCATCACCGCTTATTTGCACAATGTATTATGGAAACAAACTACCAGGAAACCGTATTTTGAGTTTTGTGACATGCCATTCTTCGACTCCTAGCACAGCTATTAATTCTATTAATGTCTTATTATCTTGTATGGTTGAGGAAATTATCATAAAACTGATGTTGTAAATACATCATCTAATATATATGTTCCTTGGATACCAAAGATCGGCTGAGCTATTTTCTTTATATATAATTTATTTTGATATCATGACTGAGCTAGTTTAAAGGAGTAGATGTGCCCAAAGCTATTAGCATTCAACATATGTTGCCTAGGAAAAATAAATCTCCGGCGATGTATTGATAGTTCACGTGAAATTTACTATATCAAAGAAAATATAAAATTATATATGTGTGTATATATAATTCTAGACACTGCAAGCATTTTACAACGGGATCAATGACAAAATTAATGTCTATTCTAACATGGATACAATAGAAAATTGTGAAATGAATAGACAAAAGGAAAGAAACGTATTGATGAAAGCCTTGTAATTATTTATATAAAAAAGGTTCCTATTGACTTGTGTAGCCAAAACTTTGTCAATAAGATGAGAAGAAATAATATTCACATAAAAAAACAAACAATAGGAGTACATGTAATATGCATTTTTCTAATATCATGCATAAAGGATATATAAATAGTCTACAATTTTAACGTAATCCAATTATATTATTTATCAAAATTTGCTACAAAACTTTTTGCAAAAGCAAAAGATGCCAATGAAATAATAGAACTAGTTCTTGTTATTGATCTCAAGATGAAGAAAGCACATTAATTAAGCACCAAACTCCAACCTTTCTAGAATTTTTTCTTCTTTTTTTTTCCCGGCCGGTAGACTAAAAAACTAAGGAATTAATTATTTCTCAGGATTTGAATTGCTGTTCCTTTGAGAAGACAAAATGGCATCAAGAGACTCTCTAACTTGAGAAATATCAGGCGCCTTCCGTCCTTGTGTTGGCCAAAATTCATCTGCTGCCAAAACCTATAAATAACATTACAAAATGTTATTGGTTAATCTGTCTAGTTTATTGCCTTTTAGCTAGGTGATGATAAATAATTGAAGGTTGAGAAGTTTTAGTGCATTTGGGTACTAAGTACTAACCTTGACTTGCAACTGAAGGAACTTGACATAGCTAATTGCCTTCTCTAGCATGGTTACCATGTCAACCTAATGATAAAATGAAAAATTGGACTTTTATAATTTATGTGAAACTGTAAACCAGGCAAAATCTGACAAGAAACGAAAAACAGTGGTAGAATGCATACTATAAAAGAGACACACCTTTGTCCCATTTGGCACAAGATCTTGAAGTACTTTAAGCCGCTCACTGATTCGTTCCCTTCGGTTCTAAATGAAACAAGTAATTAATCAATTAAGTCAATTAAGTTTCTTTAAAGATAGAATAAACAGCAATATATCAGACGAGTATTCTAGCAAACTGTGTCCATGCATGCAATAAATTAGAGGTTTCCTATTTTTTATAATTCAAAATTTCACAGAAAGAATTGTTACAAGTTGGATAATGTAAACATAAGATAAACTATTTGATTAGTGTGAAATTATATTAACAATAGATTAGAATTGTAAAATTAAACTTCAGGGTTTAGGGTTGAAATTGTTATGTTGTACATATGAAATTAAATTCCATGCATTTAGATTTCCTTCCTGCAGTTTGGATATTAATTAGATGGCTTCTCCTATACAACAACAACAACAACAACAACAAAGCTTTTAGCTTCTCCTATAATTTTTAATATTTGTTATGTGTTAAAGCTTATCTTATAATATTTTTTGCATTTTTATCAACTTATAATTTGAATGTAAATGCTGAATAATTAATATATAGCAACTGTTTCTACAAATTAAGCTCCAAAAATAGGGGATAATAGACAAATTAAGAAAGCAAACCTTAGCAGTGATGCTTTGAGGTTCCTTGGTTGGAGAATTTGCTTTTGGTTTCGTCTTTCTATTCATTCCGCATTGCTTCTTAGTCATTTGTACTTCTTGCCCCTGAAAATCATATATTAATTACATGAATAATGAAGCAAATAAAATGCAAATATAATCTATAAATAGGCAAATTCAATATATTGTGAATACCTCTTGTTTGCGCTTTTGTGAAACTTTTTCTTGAACACTATCAGCAGAGCTTGTGCTTGGGCACATATACGTCAGTTGCGACTCTTCACCATACCCGCAACCACTAATTCCATCCCTCCGAATTGGATTGTGATGCCCAGTATTTGCAGTTGCAAAGCAACTTTCATATTGGACGTCAGCATTGTGATTATGTTCCCCTACGGTTGTATCAATCCATAGGTCACATTCTTCTTGATCCGGGCTCGAGTGATAGCCCGGTCGATCAAAATTAAGGACCGATGAGCTTGAATAAGCCCTGTTATTGGCCGTCAGTGGGTAATTTGCTTCTTTTGAGTCGGAAAGATGATAGAGAAACGCCGTATTGTATGTTTCAAATGAGCCCAACACGTCATCTACTCCTTGTGCAACAGAATTGTGGGTGCCTGTATGAAAGTTTAGGAACTCCATAATTCTTTTATAATTGTACTAGCTAGGGTTTATGCTAGAAGGAAGAAGGGAAGTGAAAACCTATTTGGTATGATTCTGTGTGCTTGTTTGAATGCATGGAGTTGTGGTTGCAAGACAAGTAGACCCGTGTATATATAAAGAGATTAAAGTAGATACACATGTGGGGAAGTTCAAAAAAATGAATTTAGTATTGGTAATGTAAGCTTGAGGCAGCATGTTATCACTTGCATTAAATGCTTCTTTGGTACGTGTTGTTAGCTGGCGGAAAGCGTGAGCCATAGAATTTTCAATACTGTTTGTCTAATGGATATCCAATAAAATCGGATCTTACAAGTAACGTGTTTAGATATTAATCATTTGCATACTGTTTAGGAATCTAATTCTCGTTTTTTTTTTTTTTTTTTTTTTGAGAAAGAAACAAAGGTATTCTTGCCTTTGTTTGCATTAGATTAAAATAGGGTTACATGAGATTATATCCCAGTTTACAAAAGATACAATTAGTTCAATGTAAATTTGAAATATAAATTAAAGAGAGGAATCTAATTCTACAATAAGAGTCATAATTGATGCATAAAATATGTATGATATATACTGGAAAATATCATAAATGCACACAACCATATCTTAAAAGCATTCTCAATAAAAACAAAGAAAAAGTTTACATTTTTCTAAAATAATGAAAACATATAGAGTATAATCAAGCAACGATCCTTTTTTGTCAGTTCCATATGTTATAAAGATAATCAATTGCTTATACTCTTTTATATTTTACATGCGAAAAAAGAATGATAAAAGATAGAATAATCTGATGATGCATTTCTATTATTTGGCGGAGTTAAATTATTTATGTTTTGTCTTCAGTAATCAGTAGATCTCAATTTGGATCATGGATTATAATCGGATCGAATCTGATTAATGATCAAGTCTAAATCCGAATCAGGGAATACCGACATGCTGCAAAAGATCCGCCGTCCCAGTCGGTCTCTATCCCACGTCTCACGTCTGTAGATTCCTACAATCATTCATCTACATCCTCTCCAGATACGCTGTAGCAGATGCATATGCTATACACCGTGTGGCTTGTATGGAATCCATGACTCATGACCCACAAGATCTTCCATTTTCTTTTAAATATTAAATAGCACAAAACCACCGAGTACAAAAAATGATTAAATTATATTACTAGTTAAATTTTGTTCTTTCAAATGAATATATTTTTACTTGTAATTAGCATAATAGACGATAAATATTAAATTGGGATCTAGCATCACTGTCGTTCAGTGAATCGCCGCATTGTGAGATATATACTTATCGCTACAGAGTTTTAGAAATCTTATCTTCTCTGCATTCGAACTTTCTCGTGAAAAGAAATTGAGAAGGAATTAAGCAGTTGACAGTGTGATTGGAATGTTCAATTCTAGAGCAGCCAAGCTTGGTTATAATTGCTCTATATTAAATTATAAACCACGATATTTTTTGTTGTTGGCATTATTAACCATTTTATTAGCAATAGAAAATGGAACCAAAATGTTAACTTAATTATAGGGCCGCCCCCATCTCAAAGAGAAGCAACTCAAACCTTAGGTTGCTCGATTTTTCTTTTACTACTCGATTTAATAATCATCTGGAATGTTTTTTTTTTAACCACAAAAGGACAACATTTACTTATTCAATGTACTATACTTATTCCAAAAGTTCTCTGACAGTATTTTTATTAATTACACAGTAGAACTGCTGATTATTATAACACGTCATGAGAATATACGAGAAGTCAAGAATTTAATTCTCACCTTAATTAACCCACTTTAATTTGTTATTGTCTTTTATTAGTTGATCTTGTCATGATTTAATCGACGAATAATTTCACTACACCTCGTGATGTTTTAATATTGATTATCTTCTTAACTTTCAATTTATTTACAATTACTCTCCTCCCAAACTGTGTTATTTTAACTTACAACTTAATTTTGGATTTAAGGGAAAAAAAAAAAAACCGAGTTGCTTTGAGCAGTTGTAATGTTATAATTTGTAAAATTTACTTTTTTGATTTGGAGGCAAAATTGTCCGAACGATTAATTGTCCAAGTTTAATTTTCTTATCTCATCATTAATTATCTTTCAATTAACAAGTCATATAGCCCATTAGATGTACTCATATATATATATATATATATATATATAGAGTATGGCTAATGTGCTTCCTCTAGAACTTCGGCCTCGTGCTTCCGGGAGTATATCTTAGTGTTTGATGTTCAAACAACAAATTCAAACCGTTAGATGTTCAATCTATATTAAAATGTACTTGGAGACCAAATTTTACATTTTTTGGAATTTTTTTACTATTTATTAAGCCACTTTGAAAATTCCAGACTGTTTTTACTGTTCACCCGAATCTGAAATTTTCAAAGTGGCTTAATAAATAGTAAAAAAAATTCAAAAAAATGTAAAATTTGGTCTCCAAGTACATTTTAATATAGATTGAACATCTAACGGTTTGAATTTGTTATTTGAACATCAAACACTAAGATATGCCCCCAGAAGCACGAGACCGAAGTTCTAGAGAAAGCACATTAGCCATACTCTATATATATATATATATGACAAATTGTATATCCAAGTGTTATATGTAGATATTTACGTTCTCATTAATTTGGCTTGACAATTATAATAATGCACATAGAGGAATGGCGTACGTATGTAATTACTTTATTTAATTAACACGCTCATCTGCCGACAATTTATCTAAATACACAAATTTTAAATGGTATGTGTACGTAATGTACATGCAGCTATAGCTACTTTTAGACACATATAGAGTCTTATCTAAAATAAAATGAAAAATATCTCTTTTGTACAGAAGTTAGATCGATCTAGGTTTAGACTTTAAACTTTCTAAGAAAAAGACAAGAAATTAAAAGATAGAAATTATGGTTATAAGAAGACATGCTGCGCACTCATGCATGCAAAGAGCATTAAATTCGATCAATGTTGATCTAATCGGCCAGCTGACCAATTCAAGTCACACCTTACAGTTTAATATTGTTTAATCATGGTTTATTAATTCACTTTGTTTCGTTAGTCAACTTTTATTAATATCTTATATGTGAAATGAAAACCTTGTTAATTAGCCAAATGCGATAATATGTCCTTGTCAGCTAATAATAATAAGGTTTCGTTAAGAATAACTTCTTAATTTAACTTTACAAATTGACATGGTGGGCCTCATTTAGTATATTATGAAAAGTTTGTAATTATTACTATGCAATAAATGAGTCCAAATGTTCAACTAAAAAAAAACATTAACACTATGCAATAGATCAGTAGAAAAAAAAACAAAAGCAACATGCGTCATGCTTCTTAATTAGGGCGCATTTTTAAAAACAGAATTGCCGAAATCTTTTTTATTTCATTTAGAATAACGGTTCATATTCAAACAGTAAATACGCAAACCAGAAGGCACAAGGCCAAGTTTGACTGAAATAAAATGATGCAAAGTAAGAACCGCAAGTGATGCAAAAGTTTATCATAAATTCATAAAATCAGAACAATTTATCAAAAGAAAAAGAAGATCATAAAAAGGAACACATATGCATATAGTAAACGACTGGAACCCAAGAGCTCCATTAATATAACAACCCCTAATTCCACAAACAAACGATACAAATACCTCACCTGTTTTATCCAAGAGGCATATACACCCACCAATATCAGTCAACTAATCCTTTGAACAAAACATAAAAATAAAATTCCGCAAAAAGTCTAGAAAAACTTTAGCCTACAGAATTTCAGACATAGAAGAACTAATTCATATCTAACAGACCAATTGAGTAGCTTAGAAATCACCAAAAGCTAATTATAGAAAATCCATGGTCTCAATTTTTAGAATGTGAGTGACAAGATCCGCATCGGTTATTGGTTCTCCAATCACGGATTTATCACATAACTCAAATGAGATTAAAATTGAAATAGCACGGATGATATAATAGCCGGACCTTATATATATAATAATTGAGACTCTAATTATAGAAAATCCATAGTCTCAATTTTTTAGGTTTACAATTCATTAGAAATCTACGGAGTTAGGTGATAAGATTACAGAATTCAAAAAATTGAAAAAAAGCATCTAGATGCAGAACTAAAAAAAATTAAAAATTGAAACAGTTTACCGGTTTACATTATTCAAAATAATTTGAATAATTGGAAGTAGCATCTAGATACATAATTAAAAATTTTGATTTTTTTTTTGAAAAAAATAAAATTTTAATTTTTTTTATCGGTTACACTTTACAGTATTCAAAGAAACTGTTAAAAGAGTAAAGTAATAAGATTAACAAAATTTAATACCATTGGAAATAGCATCTAGATGCATATTAAAAAAATAAATTTGAAAAATAAATAAAATTTTGAATAAAATTAAAATTTGAATTTTTTTTATCGATTTACAGTATTCAACGAAACTTTTACAGAGTCATGTGATAAGGTTTACAGAATTAAAAAATTGAAAGTAGCATCTAGATACAAATTTTAAAAAATAAAATAAAATTTTGAAAATAAAATAAAATTTTGAAAATAAAATAAAATTTGAAATTTTTTACAGGTTTACAGTATTCAACGAAACAGTCTACAGAGTCATGTGATAAGGTTTCATAACTTAAAATAATTGGAAGTAGTATATAGATTCAAATCAAATCAAATAAAATTTTCAAAAAAAATTCAAATTTGAAATTTTTTTACCGGTTTACAGTATTCAACGACACTGTTTACAAAGTTATGTGATAAGCTTTACATAATTCAAGATAATTGGAAGTAGCATTTAGATGCAAGTATAAAAAAAAAAATTTGAAAAAATTTAAAATTTGAAATTTTTTTACCAGTTTACAGTATTCAACGAAACTGTTTATAGAGTTATGTGATAAGATTTACAGAATTCAAAATAATTGAAAGTAACATTTAGAAGAAGATTTGAAACAGAAAATTGAAAAAAACAATTTTGAAAAAAAAAAATTTATCTGTAACTATTTACGAATTTTAAAATGGTCCCGATTAGTTAATAGTTTTGAAAAACTGTTAGAGATCTTCCAGATGTGGTCCAAGTGGTCATGGTCAAAGGTCTAAAAGTGGTTGGAGTTACAGTTAAAGTTGTTAAAGTTGAGGTTAAAGTGGAAGTTTTTGGTGACTACACAGTAATGAAAAGTTATGTTTGCAGAATTTGTTGCATTAGTTTACAGGATTTAGAATTGAAGTTTACAGAATCTCATAAATATGAAAGATGATCCGGGAATTGATGTCCGGGACTGTTAGCAGCTTCCTTTCCTTATTGCTACAATGCAGTCCGGAAGTAATCACAGTCAATGGCTCGAGTGAAGAGGAAAAGGATGAAAATTCCTTTAGTGCTGAAAATTGGAGTGCTGAAAAAATGTGCTTGGAAGTACCAAAATATAGGGATATTGTGCTATTGCATTCTACTTATCTCTTCCAAACACAGTTGATGAATGTTAGACCTATGTACAGTTTTTGACTTTTTGTTATGTAAATTAATACTTCAACTCTCTCTATACATCTTTTTTTTTTTTTTATAACTGTGTCATCGTTCCAACATTCTATACATTTTTTTTTTGTCTTTGTACCACTACTTATATTACAAGTTTACAACCTGTTATATGTATCGCAAACAATTCATGTACATGTCTCGACTATGACCGCCGAAGCATAGCGAGGCACACCTCTAGTAGTAAGTTTATATTCAATATCTTTTAGAAGTGTAACGAAACATTTTGTTAGATCACTTTTGCTCTGGGAGAATTATAGGGCCGTTATTGGGCATTTTAGCCCATGACCTATCAGTTTGTAATGGAACATTTCTTTCTTTTTCTCTATAAAAAACAGAACTTTTGGAGAAAATGACTTCCGTCGAAATTTTTTCTCCGGGAGTCAAAATAATAATTCAATCTGATTTGAACGATTTATTTTGCTGACATAAATAATAAATGCATTAAAATTCACTTAACTTTTTATTAAACCGCTTAATTTCATACTAAATATTATCAAAAAATTATAAATTTGATATCTAAGAAATAGATTAGTTTGAAAAGTTTAAATTTGTCTTTGAAATTGTAACACCCGGTAAATTTTTATATTATTTTTGAAATTATTATGGACTTATTTGCAATATTTAGAATTAGAAGGTTAATTGTATAAAAATGTTGAACTTAATTAAGAATAAATGATCCAACGTGGCATTCCTCCACGTGTCTCCCATGCATAAAATCACATCCCTTTGACCACCGTTAAAACCTCTTAATATGGGGTATTCTCTTTCGGATAAGGGTTAAAAAAAAAACAGAAGCCAAATAAAATTGGAGAGAAAAAGAAAGAAAAAGGAAATGTGAATGAAATTTGGGAAAAATAAAAGAAATATTTTGATATTGATTAAGATTTGATTTTCATGTTCGATTGGAATTCTAACTACGTCGCGTTGATTCTGAACAATAGTTGTTGTTCAATTTGAATCTCTGAATTGATCGCTATTAAGTAACCGGACTTCTCTATAATCTGTGTTTTCAATTTGTATGGTTGAATTAGATATTTGAATTGGGTATTGGATTATGAGTACCACGGATGATATAATAGCGGGACTTTTTATATATAATTTTCTATTTCGGTTTAGATTTTAAACAGATAGTTTTTTTTAATATATCTATGAATAGATAATTTATATACAAACACAGCGCATTATATATAACCATGCTGTCTATATTTATCTTTCATGTACCTATATATAGCTCCCATCCTAAATTGGAAAAAATAAAAATAATAAAAAACTTCTTTACACTTTGTAACAACCACCATTCAATATATAAATTCTTACACCCTCAAGGCTCAGGAAGAGTATCTGCTCACAACATCTATTATCGATGTCTGTTAACAGCATAAGCTGCCGGATTCTTAGTTCATGGGCCAATCTTCCACCTGACATGTTGCTTTCCATCGCAGACAGCTTGGATGTCACGACCACCATCCGACTCTCCGCTGTGTGCATTTCTTGGGCCTCCACATTACGTCCCTGCCTCCCTGCCTTCCCTCCCTTCCGTTGCAACCAATCTGTCCCGTGGCTGCTCTGCTCCGCTCAGAAATCTGATACCGACCCCAACCGAAGTGACCTCACCTTTTATGATTTCAGGACGGCCGCTTATTATTCTGTATAGATCCCCATTCCCTCTTTCTGCGACCACCAATGGTTAGGCTCCTACAAAGGTTGGCTTGTGACCCTTGACAAGGATCTCGAGCTCCACCTAATCAAACCTCTTACGGGCGCCCATGTTCTTCTTCCCTCCAAAGGCATGGAAGAGCTCCCGAAGAAAGTAATTTTGTGCCCCTGTCCCAACAACACGAACAAGTTGCAAGCTTTTTGTCTGACCCAAGAGGGAGGCTTATTCTCTACGAAGCTTGGAGATGACAGTTGGATTTGGATGGAAAGTGACTCTAGGTATTATCTGGATATTGATGTGTATCAAGGGAAACTTTATGCCGTTTCAGATGATATTGTCTCTTACTGGAACCTCCAAAGCTCTTCTATCGAAAGCATGGTCATTCACAATGACCCTTGTTGGGAGTGCACAAAGTACCTCTTAGAGTGGAACGGTGAACTCATCATGCTAATGATAGACGAGGAAAAAAGGATTAGTTTGGAAAATCACACACCGAAACAAGTAAAATTGTTTAAATTTGAACTTGCAATAAATATTTGCTCGTTGAGCCTAGTTAAAAGTTTAGGGAATGATGCTTTGATTGTGGGTGACAAATGTTCCTGCATGATGTCGAGTTCCTGTCATAATGGTATACAACCGAATTGCATTTATTTTATTAATCGAGTCTGGCGCTGCTTTCACGATGCTGAAACATCTCATTCGAACCATAATTTAGGAAAGGGTAATTATATCTTCCCCAATCTATCCATCTCCCATTTCATCCCCCAACTAATTAACTAACTTTTCTAACTATAATTCAAAATTCTAACTATCTAATGGCCCTACAAATTAATTACCCAATTTTCTCCATTTATTTATTTCCTCTTGCTCCCTCCCTCTCCCACCTCTCTCACCTCTCCCTCTCCACCTCCGCCTCCACCTCCGCCCGTCTCTTCCACCTCTCCCTCTGCGCCTCCGCCCGCCTCTCCCACCTCTCCCTCTCGGCCTCCCTCTCTCACCTCCACCTCCGTCTCCCACCTCCCACCTCCGCCTCCTCTCTCTCCGACCTCCGCCTCCGCCGGAGTAAATCCATCACTGTCGACCGCCGGGTCAGATCCGCCTCCGCCGGGTCAGATCCGAGTTATTTGCAAAAAACAAAGCTTCATTTATGGTGAATTAGAACAGTGCGTACTAAGTACATACTGATGAATACTTAATGTTTTAGAGATGAATACTTCAACGTTTATGGATGAATACTTAATATCTTAGGCATAAATACTTTAACTTATATGTATGAATACTTGATATCTTATGGATGAATACTTTTTATTTGTTTGGTATGCACATATGTTTGTAATACTCTTGGTACATTAACTATTTACACTTACACGATGAGGATGAATACTTGCTTAATGCGGGATGAATACTTGCATGACGAGGTGTGAATACTTGTGCAACGGACAACTCGAAAGTATGTCATCATGGATCTCATTTGAAAGAGAAAATTGTGTAGAAGACATTCGTGGTTTTAGATTTGCAAAATTTCTCACAGATCGTCAGAAATATTGGTTAGATTGAACGGAGAAAAAAAAACCCATCTCTAAAAACTTGTAATACTCTTGGTACATTAACTATTTACACTTACACGATGAGGATGAATACTTGCTTAATGCGGAATGAATACTTACATGACGAGGTGTGAATACTTGTGCAACGGACAACTCGAAAATATGTCATCATGGATCTCATTTGAAAGAGAAAATTGTGTAGAAGACATTCGTGGTTTTAGATTTGCAAAATTCCTCACAGATCGTCAGAAATATTGGTTAGATTGAACGGAGAAAAAAAAACCCATCTCTAAAAACTTGTAATACTCTTGGTACATTAACTATTTACACTTACACGATGAGGATGAATACTTGCTTAATGCGGAATGAATACTTACATGACGAGGTGTGAATACTTGTGCAACGGACAACTCGAAAATATGTCATCATGGATCTCATTTGAAAGAGAAAATTGTGTAGAAGACATTCGTGGTTTTAGATTTGCAAAATTCCTCACAGATCGTCAGAAATATTGGTTAGATTGAACGGAGAAAAAAAAACCCACCTCTTAAAACGTGTAAAAGATGAGTGATTGATGTGTCCAAATATGCTTCTATTGCAAAGATGAATACATTTATATAGATGGATGAATGCTAGTTGTGTTACAGATGAATACTTTTTTTGCAAATTTCTAAAATGAGCTGAAGGTAGTTAGAAGTCCCCCCACTTAATTAATGCGCTGACGGTTATGCGGTCCCCCACTTAATTAATGCTCTGACAGTTGTACGGTTTCCCACACGTGTTGTTTGTCCCCTACTTTCTTGTTGTAATATATCCAAATATGTTTCTATTGCAAATGTGAATACCTTCATATAGATGGATGAATACTAGTTGTGCTACATATGAATACTTCTGCAAATTCCTAAAATACACTGACAGTTATAAATTATAACTAACTAATTACTTTAATTAATGTAACTGACGGGGGATGAAACGGGGGATTGTTCACGGGAGAGAGCTAGGCGGACCCGGCCTTGCTAATTATGAAGTATGATACAGTAAGTTAGATCTCATGTCTTTTCCTCGAATGTGGTATATATATTGTCTAACCGGTCTTCTTTATGAGGCCTCTAATCTGATCATTGGCAGGAATGTACCGGTGACATGTTTTTCCAAATGATACGTACGTAGCTAAATTTTTTAAAACGGGATTAAGGTCCGGCCCTTACTAGCATTCCAAATGATGTAGTACTCAATGATCAGTTTTAGCATTCCAAATGATAAGTAGCTAGGTTCTAAAGATGCATGAGCATACAAAAATATAAATACATAAAACGATGACATGAGCATGGGAATATTTTATTATTATCTGTGTGGGGTAAAAAAAATTTGAATATTTTTGAGTTAATTTTAATGTTTTTTTAATTTTTATATTTTTTATCACTTGATTTGATATTAAATAAATTCGAAAATTGAAACTTTAATTTGTAAACGAAGCCTCATAAAAAAGACCGGTCTGAATTTGTCTTTTGAAACCGATTCAGTAGGTTTTGGGGACCGGAAGTATATATATATATAACCAGCCAAAATTAATGCCAGTGGAAACGTATTAGCCCGACATGTACATTCATTGGACCAATCTTATTTTTTTTTTACTAAAATATAGCATGCTATGTATATAATACTTTCTGCTCTAACAAAAGTTATTAATTCTTTGTAGGTGAACTGTTCAAGCTAAATTGGGATTTCTTAACCAAAAATATACTCTTATCTTCCAGTTTTCTTTATCTTTCAAGCTAAATTAATTAGGATTGCTTAACCAAAAATATCTGGTTTATCTTACAGTTTTGTTTATGTTTCCAATTTTTATCTTTTTTTTTTACTTTCCTTTTTTTAGTGGTATTTAAGGACCGTACGTGTGACTCCAAATATATTTTTTTTTAAGGTCTCAAACATGTTAGATTTTACTTGGAAGTGTAATTCTAGTCTACCCAACATTATTTGCGATTTGTTAAAAAGATAATTAATTAATCTCCCATCGAATAATTAAAAATTTCATATTAATGCTTTAATGTGTTTATGATGAATGACTAATCCATCGAATAATTAAAAAAAATAACATTTGGGTTTAATGGCTTTATGATATATGACTAATCAAATTATAAATTGACTCAAATTTGATAGACACCCTATCTAAATGATTAAAGGCACATGTACAAATATTAATTTTTTAATTTAAATAATAATTTAAAAAAAATATGCAACATATATAAGAGTGGAATTTAACATATAATTAGTTAGACGTACGTCAGAATTATCCTCACGAGAATAATTTAGTTCATATTGAATCCACCATAGAATTGGGTTCAAATTTAATTACGGTTTGCTAGTGTTTTTTCTTCATTTAAAGAAAATTATAGCCGTTAGAAGATCTTCAATTCTTGATGCTCCAGTTTTGCACTGATGCACCTTGATCTGACCCTTTGAACCAGGCCATGTTAAAAAAATGCAATTCCAAGTTATCATTAGATCTGGCTAAGAAACTAAATTACTTTTGAATTTAGTATTTACCTAGTACACTGAATCCTTTTGTTACTAGTATTTTGCTACAGTTAGGTTACATAATTTTTTGCTCGAAGAGAAATGCTGTAAGTTATTTCTCTTCATAGAGCTAACGATCGAAAATGAATGCTGTAAGTTTTTTCTCTTCATAGAGCTACAACTTAACATTTTTCATTAAGAATAATATTTTAGTCTATGTTGTTTCTTCTAATCTTAATAAAATATGAAATATTATTTTTCAAGTTATAAAGATGTACTTAAAATTATACTTACGGAAAAAATGAACAAAATGATAAAATTAAGCCAGCAACACTTGAAATAATATTATTGTGATTCAATAATTATATACGAAGTAGCAATCAGACATACAATGTCAATCCGAGAATATATAAATACTCCTATAGAGTAATAACAGTAGAATAAAAAAAAATCTGAATGCAAAGTAAAACCAAAAATTATAATTCGGTTTATTTCAATTAGGCCTTCTAATTTGACGTCGACTTTTGTTGGTGTGCCCGACATCTGCCTACACAGTGGGTTGTGCGACCTCCTCCGCAGCGGACTGACTTACCTCTTCGTGTGCAATGTGTTGGGATGGCGTCAGGTCAAATAAGTGCGAGACAAACTGTGTTGCGTGACTTAGGGGCAAAATCAGAATTTTAAACTATGAAGATCACTTATATATAATTTTTCTGTGAAAAATGGAGAAAATTTAGCTGAATTTTCTCGCCTAAAAAAGGCTCAAACAGTGACTCTCCCATATTCAAAATTCAGCCAATTTCACAAGGAGCTAGGTTTATGTTTGTGGCACCACATCTTTCAAAAGTAAATGAACAAACTACAATAATCCATTGGACGAAATCAATTACAGCAACATAAGTCGCCATCCCATGCTAATCAAACTCGATATCTGGGGAACTTTTTGCATATCGTTGGAACTAATTTTGGTCGTTTCTAAATAATTGATTATTTAAACCACTCGAATGATTCGACATGGCTATGGTGACCTGCACACAAAATAGCAAATAAAATTATTTATGGTTTAGGAGTTTTGATTTTAAGGTGCTTTAATGAATTTTAGAGTAAATATGTACATTACATGTTTATTCTTAAAATTGCTTTAATGAATTCTAGACCCATTCCCGACTCATTCAACAATCAGGTAAGTTAGAGTTGGGTCGTGTCAGAAATTATCATCCCTAATAAACTACAATAACCTTGTATAAATGTTTAAAGCCACTAACTTTCAAAAAAAAAAAATACCTTGTATAAATGAGACCAAATAGACATCAAACAATATTTTTTTTACGAACTAACTCTATGTGTTGAATAAGAAATTTTGAAATCATCAATATATTAATTAGATTTTAAAGTTATATGGTTGTTTAATTATTCAATATTTAGTTCATCCACAATATATCTCATTGTATTTTGGTAAAACAAAATCATATAATATTGACAAGTACTGAGTATCCACATGAATATATTAGAACAACAAATCGGTAAGCGCACACATGATTATATGATTTTTGTAAATGATCTATTAGAAGAAAACTCGCCACAAAGCGCGAGATACGATAATATATTATTGTTCAAAAGACTTGAAGGATTAGGTGTTTAGATTGACTTTCTCCTTATTCATTAAGGCTTGGGTGGATACATTATCATATCAAAATCTTGTACAATAGAAAGAAAGTTTTATTCCTTATACAGTAATTCCAAAAATATGTCCTTGTTTAAATATATCCTTGTTTAAATATGTCCTTGTTTGGTATGCAAATATTTTTATTTTTTATTATTACAATCGTTTGAAATTCCAAAAATAATAAAAAAAAACTTAAAAAATATTAAAGTTTAGTATTCTACAAGATTTGATATCTAGATCCTCTTTAGATCTTAGATCTACTTTTCAGATATATAAAAAAATATATATGAAATACCAGTGTTCTAAATAGCGCGCTATAGCGTTTTTGGACCCTAAAGCTAAGCTATGCATTAAAATGCGCTAATTGAGCTACGGCCGCTATAGCGGTAATAGCGGTCCGCTATAGCGCATAGTGTGTAGCGCAGATAGCGTGCGCTATGCATAATGGGCTTTAATAACGACCCAAAAAAGTTAAATAAAAGCCCAAACCGAAATCAATTAAAAGTTTTGTTGCTACAGATCTTTTAATTTGCCCAAACCGAGAAGGAAACCCTTGTCTAGGTTATTTTGAGATTTAAATAGGAAAAAAATAGATTATGTCATGAATCGTGATGCTTAAGATATTTTGAATAGAAAAAGATCGATACTTTATGATATTACTATAGATATTTTGAACCGCAATTTGGACTTTGTACTGATTCAATATGAATATTATAATTTCTTAATTAATTTGGTGTTATTTATTGTTCTATGAGACTTTAGATAATGTTGATATTTAGTACAAATATATAATATAATTTGAGTGAGCCTATGGTGCTATGCATAGCAAGGATGGCTAGTGTACTACGGCTCAATATGGTACTTTTTAAAATCCTAACGGTCGATCCAACCGTTCAATGTGATAACCATATGAATATGTACTTGCAAACTAAATTTTATATTTTTTCGAATTTTTTTACTATTTTTTTAGATAGGTAGAATTTTGATGGTCCAGAATTTTCAGAAAACACTGATTTTTCTACCTATCTAAAAAAATAGTAAAAAAATTCGAAAAAATATAAAATTTAGTTTGCAAGTACATATTCATATGATTATCACATTGAACGGTTGGATCGACCGTTAGGATTTTAAAAAGTACCATATTGAGCCGTAGTACACTAGCCATCCGTGCTATGCATAGCACCATAGGCTCACTCATATAATTTTTATAAAAAAAACGCTATGTAGCATAGCTTCCGCTATAGCTACGCTATTCGCTATAGCTTTTTTTGTAGCCTTCCCGCTATGACGCTATAAACGCTATTTAAAACATTGTGAAATACTAACGTTACACGCATATAGAATTTTTCTAAGTAAAATCTTCTCTTGGTAATTAACTTCATTCATTTTTCTTTATACTTCTATTCTTTGGTTTGAATCAACAGATTCGAAAAAAGAGTTCCCAGCTGGATTGGAAGAGGCATGACATAATATTGGGCATTGCAAGAGGCTTGCTTTACCTACACGAGGATCCTCAACTGAAGTTTATACACAGAGATCTTAAGGCTAGCAATGTTCTGTTGGATAATAGAATGAATCCCAAAATCTCTGATTTTGGTTTGGCAAAAAGTTTTTATGGTGAAGATAGCAATGAGGTTAATACTGGCAAAGTTGTCGGCACCCTGTAAGTTAAACAATTGACCATCAAAGTTTCCTCAAAAAATAATATCATTTTGTTTAGAAATGGCCTAAAAAAATTGCTTGTTGCATATACAGGTATTAGTTTTCCTAGCGTTGATAATATCCTTAACATATTTTGGATCTTTGTAAATTACTGGAAAGATGTTTTATTCAATTAACTTCCGGTAAATGATGTATCAGAATTAATTGTTTAATACAAAATACAATCAATTATCAATGACTGGAAAACTACCACAAGGATATCAACTATTTTTTTTTCAAATTTCAACGAAGAGCAAAATAATGATAGTCAAAATGTCAGTATCTGTATTTCATTCCTTGGTATATTAATTTTTATCATATATTAAAAGCGTTGCTTCTACTGTGGATATATGGCCCCAGAGTATACATTGAATGGAACATTCTCCATAAAATCAGATGTTTTTAGTTTTGGTGTTCTACTTTTGGAGATACTTAACGGGCAACGAAATGGTAGTGCTTATCATTTACAACAGCATGGCGACACTCTTCTCCAGCATGTAAGGCATTTCAAATTAACTAGTCGCTAATATTTCTCATACTTTGCAAAAATTTTACATCTGAATTACCAGTATATTAGCAGCTAGTAGTTGAAATGGATGCCACTATGATAGTGCAAGTACTTTACAAAAAAAAATATTGAGAAGATTGCACAAATTTATATTTGATATAGAAGGACCCTGTGGTATCTAATATGTTGCCTTCCATTACATGTTTTGTGAATATATATCTATCTACATTTACACATTTAAAAGGCTTGGACATTATGGACGGAAGATCGAGCATCAGAATTCATAGACCCAACACTCAGCAATTCATGCTCTGCCAATGAGGTGTCTTGGTGCTTCCACACGGGACTGCTCTGTGTGCAAGAAAACCCCGAAGAAAGACCAACGATGTCAACTGTACTGCTAATGCTAATCAGTGATCAGATGCAGTTGTCTCCACCAACCGAGCCATCGAATTATGCAAGATCAAATACAGTGATAGATTTTTCGAGGAGCCGTGACACTGGTTCAGCTCATAATGAATCTGCAAATGGGGTCACCATAACTTTGATTATGCCAAGATAGAAAATAAAATTGGAGTGTACATGATTGTCATGAAATTTTGTGGAACATTTACATGTCATGAAATTACAGAAACATGGCATCTTTTTGTTTCTTTTAAATGTAGAATTGTTTGCATCTATTTTCTAGTGTTTAATCCTCCGTTGGAACAGGGGATTTCTAAGTTTCATATCAATTGGATGGAGTCTGTTCTTGGAAAATATTTGAGTATTGTACAATAAAGTGTACAATAGACAACTTCCTAGCTTATAAATGAAAGGAAAGAGTTGAGAACTAGCTTATAAATATTTGACTCTGTTTGTGACTTCATGACATGTACAATTGTAGAGATCCTAATCATCCTATGATAACTTGGTTTACCCCATTGGTCACAGATTTTGAACTGTTATCTATTGTGAACCTTTTTCTGAACTCAAATAAAAATTATGATCAGTTCAAATGCCTCCATTTTTTGTGCCTTCGACATGTCTCCATTTTTAAAACGTTAATAACTCAAAATTTAAATCATAAACGTCAATAACCGTTAGATCAGATCTATGTTACTTTCACTATGTGCTTATAAAAAATTATCACATTTCAATTTTGTTTGTATGTGAATCAATAAGTTGAAAAATCAACGTCTAAAAATTATCCACATTAGTATAGTTTTACAAGCTCTTGATAACAATCAAAACAAAGTTGAAATGTCATTTTTTACACATGCATAGATAAAATGATGTAGATCATATCCAACGGTTTTATTTTGACTTTTAAGTTTTAAATTTTGAATTATTAAAGTTTTTAAAACTAGAAACATGATGGAGGCACAAAAAAAATGAAGACATTTGAACCCTCCTTTTTACTAATTTTGCTTATGGCCATAAAGTTTATATAGACAGAGAGAGTGAGCACAGTATATCTCTATGAATAGGATTGAGATCTGCTGCGATCCGAAGCCTGTGAACAGTAACTCTGAAATCCTTGCTTTTCCAAATCCAGCCGTCCAACTTTTTATGTGCACGTATCTCGAAACAGCTGGTTTTTTGTGCAAGCATCTCGAAATAATTCGACAGCTGATTTGGAAAAGCAGAGATTTCAGGGTACTGTTCACAGGCTTCGGATCGCAGCAGATTCTCTTCCCTGTGAATAATGTTCGTTTGAAGGTCAAAATTCTTTATGATTAATTTAATACTATATATAAACTGTACATCTGCTGGCACCTGGAGCAATGAACTTGGGAACCCATCTAGGGGTGTCAATGGTACCTTTTTAGCCGTTTACCCGACCCGTATCGTATTCGATAAGGCGGGTATGGGTAAGATTTTTTTTTCGTTAACTTATCGGGTATGGGTATGGGTAAGAATTTTTTTTCGTTAATCAAATGGGTATGGGTATGGTAATGACTGTTTCGTACCCGTTACCCTATAGGGTAATTATAAAATCTAGAATTATACATAGTAGTGATGTGTTTTTGTTATTTAGTAGTGTATGTCTTTTGTTATAAGAAATATGTCAAACATATTATTTTTATTTACATGTTTTGTTATTTAGTTAAATAATTGAATTTGTTCGAATAGATATTCGTGTTTTTGAATTTTCTTGATTTATAAAAAATAATTTAGTCGGAATTGATTGCATATTTATTTTTATTTTTATTAGTAATGCAATTACATATATGTGAAATGAATGAATTTTTGATGTTCTATTTGTAAAATATAATAAAATTAATTATTATATTAGTATTATCCATTATTCACCCACTACCGTTTCGTTACCCGATAATATTAACGGGTAAGGGTAGGGTAGGGTACGGTTAATTTTTAATGGGTAAGGGTAGGGTATGGGTAAGATCAATTTTAATGGATATGGGTATGAAAATACTTCCACCCGACCCGTACCGTACCCATTGACACCCCTAAACCCATCCTGCCATCCATATATTTTGAGTAAAAGGAACTAGAGATAACAATAAGCTGGGACCCAGGTAACAGAATTTTTGGGTTTCAATCCAGTCATCCAGACCATCCGATCAGAATAGAATCCGAGCCAATTCAACCAAGTCAGTAAGACATGGAGCCCACTTAAAATTCGTGCTAATATATAACGAACAGACCAGATTCAAACTAAAAAATTCTGCTACCTTAGGTGATATGAATTCAGGAGGCCAATGAACCAGGCCGGACAATGTTATTCTTATTATTTAATTTTGTGCTTAAGATATATGATTTAGAATTAAAGAAATGTATAAATGGTGAATAGTTAGACTGGAAGCCTGGGATAGCTAGGGCCATACTTGAATTTGCTTGCCTGGAGACTCAGAGAGCTGATTTCACAGCGCTAGCTTTACCAGAAGAAATGCCCCTACTTTGAATTTTGTTTTTATCCTCAACCTCAATCGCTGCTTCAACAGTCTCTAACACCTCATTGTGAAACGAATCTAGTGCTTCATTGGTCATCGTAAATATTAAAAGTAAACCCTCTTCACCATTCTCTAGGCGGTGAGAAACCACGGCCGCCACCATTCCAGGCTCATTACCAGTCCCGGCTCTCCCGGGCCCACCATACACTGCCTGAGCCCATCCAAAGTCCACATCAGCAAACTTGAGCTTGCTTTGATCCGAGATCACAAATGCTTCTTTTCCACCACGAAACCCGACCTTTCCCTGGTACACTTCCAAATAGTCAATCACTGACGAACGGTACTCCGGTTGCCAGGCTAGCTGCTTTGACATGGCAATCTTTGAAGCAGCATAGCTTATTGGTTGCTGACACAGTTCCTCTACAGGCACTGACACACAAGGGAAAACAACAGCAGCGCCGTAATAGCATTTAGGCAGAGGTGAGACCCCCTGAAGGTACCGTGTGTCAACAGGAAAGAGAAAATGAGCAATGTCGGTGTTGCCTAAGCCAAGTGCCCGGGCACGGGATCGCCAGAACAGAGCAGCAACTGCATCAAAAGAGGCACTGGCTCCTGCTAGTGTTTTAATAGCCGAAACAGCAGCTTGTGGTAGGAATAAGGAGGATTGCATGTGTGTATGGAAATCGGAAGGATGATAAATCTTGTTGGGTTTAGGGTTTTCGTACTCCGGATGAGAAAAGGAAATGCTTGGTGGGCTCCGGGGGATGAGGGATTCACGTGACCAAACTGGAATGAGAGAAGGATTGGGAAGGTGTGGGTTTCGAGCCAGCTCTGCAACAGCAGTGATGAACTGGAGAGCACCGGCGGCATCACATACACAGTGGTTGAAACTATAAGCAAGAACGAAGCCACCACATGCAAACCTTGTCACCTAACAGAAAATAAAGGAAATAATTGGTGATAATTGATTACTAGCTGACATATCTAACACGAAAAATTGTTTAAACTCATGTACCAGTGGATCATAAACTGAAAAGACATTTGTACATACATGAATCCTCATTACACATTGAGTAAAATACTAGATTGAACTTTGAAGTGACTGAAGTATATCAACTCACAATCAGCAGAGCAGATAGCCTTTACCTGCATGCAGAGCAACGGAGAGTCAGTAACAGAAAATGATCCATACACATCATCAACTAGAAGCCGGTCCCACTGCGGAAAGGGAGGAACAAACCCAATCCGGGTCTGTTTCAGTTGCTCGATTGTCACATCAGCATCAGCCTCTCGAAACAAGACACCTTCACCCGTACACTCAACAACCAGCTTTTCATTTTCAGCATGCCTAAGACGGCCAGCCAACGGATAGTAATACACGAGAGCATGGGACAGTGCACGTCGAACAAGTCTCACTGGATCGGCTGAAGAGCCACCTTTTTGCAAACGGTAAATATGTGCAAAAGGAATGTGATTCCGAAGACCAAGCTGGTTGTCTATGTTTGAGAGATACTTGTACTCGCATGGAGTCGGTTTCTCTGGCCGGACCAACTCTAGCTCGGCAACATGTATTGTGAAACGTTTAGAAGCCATATATTGTCTCTCACACACTCAGACACATTATTTAAGTGCATGGCCGCATCTTGTTGATATGGAGGAAAATGCCGTTAAAGCTATCATAATTTTCGGACGGTTTGTTGTTTGCATGAGTGACGCCATTATATACTCTTTTCCAAAAACAGACCACCACCCCCCCCCCCCACACACACACAACAACCCAACTACCCACAGTTTTGTAATAGTTAAGTGTAGATGAATTAATACGCTTCCAACTATTAAGACTGTTTATAATACCCGGCCCCTTTAAGATTTTAGATTAAAAAAAAAAGTAACATGGATTTTTTTTATTTTCCAAACTCGAAAGTTCCATTTATTCCATGCAATGGGATCGATTTTATCATTTCATTTGAAATGGATTAGAGCTTATACTACGTCGGATTTTTTTTTCAAGGTAGTCACTCACGTTTTCCAACAGTTGTACAATAAATGAAAGTAATAACATGTAAGAGATAAGATAAGATGAACAAACTTCAATACTAGCCCCCATATCTAACTTTAGAGGGCGCCTTGTTCATGAAGTTTCCAAATTCTAAAAAGTTTATAGTGGTGAAAGTTTTAAAGGTCATTGCCTAATTGACCACATAATTTAGCCTCAGAAAATCTTGAATTAATTTTGGAATAATTAAAATCCAAAATATTGGACTGCCAAGTTCTTGTTGAACCCTTAATTATACGGTGTGCCAGATCAACATGTGAGATGAACATGTTCATACAGTGGTCATATACTCATATTGAATGACACAATTCAAGTCGTTCAATTTGATGTCCAATAGTTAAATATGGATAATCGCACTGAAAAAATCTTGGGCCCTATATAGAATTTCGACGCACTATATATTTTAATAAATGTGCAAATTCTTAACTATTGGTGTCATGGACCAGTTGAATTCAGTAGCAGTGTCAAACACTTTTAATTCAATTAAATTATTGGGCTTGTTCAGCCTACTAATCCAGAAAAGACAAAGTGGGCCTATTTTGAAAGCCCATATTTCGGCTTTGCACTTCTCTCCTTGTGAGCAATTGCCAATTCAGCATCCTTATATATATTCAAATAATTTCAAAATCAATTCAAGTGATTAAAGCATGCTAACTAATGGATGCACTAGTATTATTTAGTACTTGAGCGAATGTTTATGAGAGTAATTTTGAAAAAAGAATATTAATTGTAACGCAAATTAAGTAATTCTCTAAAGTTAATGTAGTATATATATTTATACTAGCTGCTTTCTACCATAGTGGGAGGCCTAGTATAGCAATTGACCAATATATATAACCTTTCCTATTCGAAACCATATTCTTTTTATTTAGCATTTAATTAAAAAGTTCTTATATATATACGATCAAAATAGAAAAAAAAAATCAAATTACTTTTATTTCATGACTCTGTCAAAAATTTAAGTAGCTACCAGATGCTAATTTAACTCTCTTCCCTTCTAAACTAAAACAGTTGTAATCCATTTACAGCATGTCATATGTACAACATATGGTTTTAATTAAATCAGGAACCGTTTCAAAATTATTGATCATCAAAACTGACAATTATCTTTAAATATGTCAAATAAATGCACAAAGATTTATTTGAACAATTTTAAACGGTATTTCAATTTTTCGCAAACAAAAAATAAATAAAAGCATATATATATAACATGTGACATGAATTTTAGATATGTTCTCGATAAAGTTTAAACACATTTTAAATGAATAAATCATATTAAAGCATGTCCTCCAAAATTAATTGTTAGGTCCGAGAACCAGCCTTTGATTTAGTGGCGAAGACAATGCTCTCCGTGTAGAAGGCTGCAGGTTTGAAATCTGAAAAAAATAATCCTTTGTGGATATTAAATAGTTAAATGACTTGACCTTCAACTTTTACTTACGAAAAAAAAATAGTAGGTCCCAATTATCGGGCACATCTAATTTTTTTTCCTTTGCATTCAATTCTTGTTTTCGACAAACAAAGTAGCAAGTTTCATAAATTTTAAAAGTATCACATTACGCACAAAAAAATTGTCTCATTATGTAATAAATAATAATAGACATTGCTACACGAACATTATTCTAAGTTATATTTTCCTCAATAATGTGTTATTTATCCGATATTTAGTACCGATTTATGTTTTAGTTTAGGTTGAATGAGTTAATTTACATGTTCAAGTTGTTGTAAAATAGTTAAGCCATGTAAGATGCTACTGACGGTTTCTCAGGGTACGTCCATCTATGTCGCGTTAAACGTTAATTAATTTAATAATTTGAATACGGTAAAAGTTTCAAACACTGTCCTTTGAATCAATTAAACTTAGTGTTTTGTTGTCCTTAATGTTTTAAATGTGTTAATATCTTAATTATTTATTATGTTAAGTGTGTTTAATGCGTTTATGATAAGTAGGGGTGGAGGTAGTATTTTGAATAATGGTGTCAAAAACATATAGAGTAGCGAGTTAATTGCTCATCTTTTGAGAAAAAAAATATAGAAAATATTACAAGTTTTTAAGTTATACACATTATATAATAGTCTATTTGTTTTAAATAAATGAGGGTCAACCTTACAAAAATTTACAAAAATTAATGGAAGTCATTTTTTAAGGTATCATAACATTTTATTATAAACTATATCAAATATCAGTGTTCTAAATAGCTAGCTATTTCAGCGCTATAGTTACGCTATAGCTTTTTCGGACCATAAAAGCTAAGCTATGAGATAAAAGTGCGCTAATTCAACTACGACTGCTATAGCTGTAATAGCTGACCACTATTACTGCTACTGCTATGCTACATGAGCTTTTCTTTGCGATTTACATGAGCTTTTATTGTTCTTATTTATTGTGCTACATGGTCTATTATGAAAAAGATTCTAAACCGAACTATATGCTTATGTTCTTATTTGTGATTTAATCTCTTATTCTATATCGTAAAATATTCAAATATTAATTCTTTCTTTTGCTTGCTCTTCGTCTAGTATTCACTTGTAAAATTATTATCGTTTGTTTCAATTGAAAGCTAATTTTGATTATTATAATATATAAAATGTTCAAATAAGTATATTTACTTCATTTCAATTGTAAAATTAATTGCTCTTCGTCTATTATAATCTGTAATACTATGAAATATGAACTATTAAATAATATTACCTTGTACCTTTTTTTCTTCTTCTTGTTTGCATGATTGAAAAAAGTATAGACTTAGATAAGTTGTGTCATTTGATTGTTACTCCAATTCTCCAATGTTGATCATGTTGATAATTAGTAGAAATATAGAATATAAATTTTGAAAAGAAAAAAACGCTATGTATGATAGCTTCTGCTATAGCTACGCTATTCGCAATAGGTTTTTTTTTTTCTCCCCATTATGCCGCTATAATCGCTATTTAAAACCTTGCCAAATATAAATATATATATATATATATATATATATATATATATATATATATATATATATATATATATATATATAATAATCAGTTTTTATCATTTATGAATCATTTAATTTGAACTATGTACATCCATCCGTGTGATGATAAGTTAGATTGGCATCACTGCATGATAGGATATCTGAATTAAACTAGTCTGCTAAGTGCTAATTAATAAATAATTGCTTAGAATTATTCAGAGCATAGTATTTATATACTTCAAAAGGCTGGGGGATATCTCATATCTAAGCCATTACCTAGATTTTAGCCGTTCATTCTTTTATGATTCGTATCGAACGAATATCGTGACAACATAGATCTATCTTTTCCATGAGAAAACCAGAAACCATAATTCTATAGTCATTTGTGTATCAGGATGATTTTTATAGTCTAATGGGTCTTAAAACCAAGCCACACATGCCCGTCTTGTGAAGTGACCACAGAATATTCAGTTCATATTCCCGTCCATTAATCATAAAGGCACGTGGTAGAAGAACTGAACCATCATAAGCAGCACAAACCCTATGAAATACAGACGCGTTCTCTCCATTGAGCTACTTTTCAAGCATTTGGATTTTTTAAAACGGTGCCCCTTTGTTCACAAATCACAACTTCACATCGTTCACAGGTGGTCGGTTTAACCCAGATGATCTGTTCACTTTGAATTTATAGCTACTATGTTGCGGATATTTGACGCTTTCTGTTTTAACAAGTGGAAGAACGATGCACGTTGATGCTGCCTGGCGGTGCCACAGACCATCCTAACTGGAGAGTCCATTCATTGGTATCCACCAAATAGTATGGCCAAATGGATTTCCTATGGCTGATTCCCTGGTCAAGACATGTGTTGAGACTCCCTTTTACGTTTAGAAAAAGTTTTGATTCGTCTGAATTTTTGATCGAAAACTACACAGCAGTCTTCTTCTTTTTAAAAAACATAAATAAATAAAGAAGAATACAGCTTCTCATTTTGCTTCTAAAAGAATCCATAAGATGTTGTAGAAATAATATGCATATTGTCTGATAATTTATCTCTTAATTACCATTATTGTATTTTCAAATAGAAAAACAGACCATAAAATTAAGAAAATCTATACTTTATAAAAAATAGTTCACCTTCAAAGCTTCTTAGACATGTTATGTCACGTTCACTGCTAAATGTTTGATCTGATTCTCTCTCCTTATTTATCTTGAGCAAAACCTCATGTATTCTTACTTCTCTATCTCATTTAAATGTGTATTTGATATACCTATGATTTTGTGAAAATTTAAAAATAGTATATACTTTTTTGTATTAGTTTGCAAAGTTTTTTACACAATTCCTTGTGTTGTTTTCATTACAGATTTTTAGCGCTTTGAAAAAAAGTATTTATTTATTTTTACATTTTCATCCTATTTAAATTTTTTGATAGAAATGGTTTTCTTTTAAATTTAATTTTTTTCAATATTTTTTTGGTAGTGAAACCCGGAATACCGCTAGTAATATTAGTTGTGGTTCTCTCCTTTTGTCGTACGTATGTCAACTTTATAACAAAAAAATAATTTTCTTAGCAAAAAAAAAAAGATATATAATATCTTGGAAATCTCATATTACTTTACGGGTATCCCAATTGTAGTGTTTTAGACCTGTTGTGAAGTACGGCTACCAACGCTAATTATTAAGTATTAAAAAGTAGAATAATTATTTTAGTACCCGCGCTACAGTACCCGCACTTCCATAACTGTAAGGTTGCAGTCCCCGCAACTACCGATCTAACTAACAATGTTATCGAACCTTCCATTTTGAATTTCAAATGTTTATTTCTCTCCGTTTTTTTCTTTTTCAAAGGCTTCGGATATTTTGAGGTGATTTTAGGTCGATTTGGAGGCGATTTTTGAGGCAATTTCGAAACTGAAAGCGATTTCGTGTGGTTCTCACAAGTTTAATCGGTGATTTTGAAATGTGATCAGCTAGATTAATATTGTTTCTTTTCTATTTTTTTTTTGTTCTGGTGAATTAATAATGATATATCGTTTTGTTTCTATTTCATATACACAATCGTGTTTCAGTGTTGCTGGATTTTGAGATGTTTGTGACAATTTGATTTGCGAAGATGATGTAATTGTCTATTATGTGTTCGGATATAAATACTTGGTAGTTCAGATATAAATACTTGATGTGTTCAGATATAAATACTTGGTAGTTTAAATATAAATACTTGATGTGTTCAGAAATAAATACTTGATGTGTTCAGATATAAATACTTGATGTGTTCAGATATAAATACTTGGTAGTTTAAATATAAATACTTGATGTGTTCAGAAATAAATACTTGATGTGTTCAGATATAAATACTTGATGTGTTCAGATATAAATACTTGATATGTTTAGATATAAATACTTGATCTATTCAGTTACAAAATTCATTTTAATAAAGTGACAGTTACAATTTAAAGTTAAAAAAAAATTAATAACAACCAATTATTAAAAATAACGTTATACAGTTTAAATTATTTATTTGAAAAATATATAATAAACTTCCGTTGGGCCGATTATTATATATGAATTCATATAAAACCATAGAGAATATTAATAATTAGTGCAACATATATACATATTGCCTTTTGTACACATGCAATCTCATGTGATTCATATAACATATACTCCTCAAGATCCAATACAATGTTTGTATAAAAGTTATGTCCTTACCACTTAACAACCATGTGATCAAGGTTTGGCCCAATTTTCGTCAAGTTGGGCTCATGTTGCCAAAACTCTTGGTTATGATCTAGTTTGGACTAAAATTTCATACAAAATAGTTGTATTAGATCCAACATATAAAAAAGTGCCCATGTGATCCATGACATGATGCCTATTGGTTAAAGGTCTCCAACATTTCAACTCAAATATTTTTTTAAGATTCTTATTCATCCAACGTAATATAGATAAATACTTTAGTTCGTAAGTATAAATACCACACCCTTATAGTTATAAATACTTTATTTCGTAAGTAGAAATGCCACAAGAATGGAGATATAAATATTACCTGCACATAAGCTAAGTCAATATTTTTTGTTGACACTTTTAGTGACCCCCACATGTCGTTTATTACCCACACATAAGCCGAGTCAACGTTTTTTGTTGACAATTTTAGTGGTCCCCACATGCCGTTTGAGTGGTCCCCAAATGCGGGTACGAAGCGAGAATTTTTCAAGAAAATGTGCGGGTACGGTTATTTTAGGAAAATTCATATATCATATATGTAGTTCATTGTATAGATATAAATACTTCACAATGTTACTATTAATATTTGTAAAACAAAATTACAGTTTTGGAACGGTTGTGTGGTCCCCTAATGCGGGTACAACGCGAGGATTTTTCAAAAAAAAGTGCGGGTACAGTTATTTAAGAAAAATTTATATATCATATATGTAGTTCATTGTATAGATATAAATACTTGTCTTGTATAGATATAAATACTTCACAATGTTACTATTAATATTTGTAAAACAAAATTACAGTTTTGGAATGGTTGCGGTCCCCACAAACAGTTATGACAGTTTAGGTGTGGGTACAGTGCGGGTACTCATATCAGCTTCCTAAAAAGTATTGGCACATGGTAAATGATTCATATTATCTAATATGATTGTTTAGAAAAGTACAGCAATACTTTAAAACAAATAACAGTGTCTTTGGTATTTGTGGATGAATGCAATCTCTAGTATATTTTATTCATCAAAACAGCAAAGTTACCATTAAAAGTTGGAAAAAAAAATCAACAACATAATTGAGATGTTACGGACTAATTAACAAACTTGCAACTTTTTTGTAAAACAAAACTGATAAAAATCCTTAATGACATTAAAAAAATTGCAAACCTTTTGTTAATTCTACAATAAAAATTACATAGTTTGCTGGATTACATGCTATAAAAGATTATAACAGAAAATCCCAATAAATGAATGGTTTATAAACATTTTATATGTTACAATAAAAATCAATTGCTAGCTTTTGTGGGACCAAAATTTGTATACAAAGAATTTGTTGCATTAGTCATAGTAGTGAGTAGTAACAACCATTTATATTAATGCAAAAGTTCTTTAATTAATATGATAGAGAGAGGGAAAAAAAATATGAGTCCATATTCTCAACGGTACGTAAATGATTCCCTTTTACAATTAGCTATTTACGGTTGAGATTAACTGTCAGCCGGTTTGGGATTCGGGCTGACTGAGGGGGCAGTATTATTGGGCTTTGAGATTCGTGCCAAGTTAAAAATAACGGTCCCGATCAAGTTATTGTAAAAGATTCCTATTACCGTACCGTCGGTGATATGAATTCAAAAAATATACGAGGGGGCCTGCTTCCCTGATTTGGCACATCACAAATATAGTTAGGAAGAATCTACATCAAACAATACATAAGGTGGCCTATTCCTTTTTTCTTTCATTTTTTTTTTCCCCTGCTGTTTGTTTTGTCAAAAAAGTACATTTCGGCACTGACCCAAAAAAAGTTTAGCGCATTAAGATGAGAGTAACGGGTACGGACAAATTGGGGCTGTAAATTTCTGACCCAATTTCAAGGAGTCAATCCGACCCAACGGGTCTATTTTATTAGGTCAGGTGAACAATTTTTCCCGATAGTTTTTTTAATATCCAACATTAAATAAAAAATATCAAATATATTCAGCAAAACTAGGTATTTTAAAAATGTCTAGACCGGCTATTTTTTAGCCGGTTGGAACAAAAATACGGACCGGCCATTTTTTGGCTGATCAGGTATTTTTTTTTATAAAAAATATTCAACCATATATTCTTATTTTATAAACTTTCAAATGAGGACTCCAATACAAATGTCCAAACTTAATTATTGTTAGAAGCGGGACTCGAACCTGAGATATATGGTTCTCAACTTTGTCAACTACTACTACACTAGCTATTCTTTCAGAGGCGGATCCAACATACTGCAGGGCAGGGCATGCCCTACCCTGGAATTTCAAAATTAGTTTCCAAGTACTAGGTTTTTGGATCTTGCCCCACCCTAGAAAAAACAAATGCACTACCCTGTTGAGTTTATTTCTCGTTCTCCATGTACAAATAATTAGATTTTGACAATCAATTTTGCCCTCTTCTCTTTCTCCTCTGTAAATTTTCTTTTATTGCAATTTTATGTCGATTTTCGAATGTGTTTTTGGAGAAGAAGAGATCATTCATCTGCATAGACGTGGATCACATGAGCCAAGATATACTCAGTTTTCATAAACCAAACGTAGCAAATGAGATAATATAATGAGTAAAGCTGGTTGGCATGGATTAGTGGGCCCACCAGTAAGATTAAATAAGAGAGAACAAGGGGTGCGCAACATAATGTGTTGACTGATCTGGGTGCAAGCCAACCAGCGTCCCTTTTTTCTTTTCGTTTTCTTTTCATTTGCTATTTCTTCTTCATCATTCCATAGTTATTAGATGCCTCCATTTCCTTTGATATTCTGAGTTTGCTAGTGACTTTTCATTTTCTTCTATCTTTTTTCATTTAATTTATTATATATATATTTATATTTTATATTTAGGGGTTAACACCCGGATACACAGATACTATTACCAAACTTATTTTTTGTATATCATGTTTAGATTCGAAAAACTTTGTTTGGCATGTTGATTGTTTTTTATTTAGTACCCAATTAGATAATAGGTTTAAACCCGATTAGATATTGTACCTGCATAGATATTATCTTGCCCTACCCTGACTGAAATCCTAGATCCGCCTCTGTATCCTTTTGTGTTAAAATATATATCTATTGCTATAATACAAGTGTTGGATTAGATAAACTAAAATAACAACACGATTAGTATAATTATTTTATCTAATCCAACACTTGTATTACAGCAATAGATATATATTCTAACACAAAATGATAGCTAGTGTATTGGTAGTTGACAAAGTTGAGAACTATATATCTTGAGTTTGAGTCCTGTTTCTAGCAATAATTAATTTTGGACATAAAAAAATAAAAAAATTGCTTCCACCTGAATTTGAACCAGGGACCTCTTCTAGTGAGGCAAAAGCTCCAACCACCTACACCAAGAATTATTTGTTCATTTGAAAGTTTATAAAATAAGAATATATGGTTGAATATTTAAAAAAATATATCTTTGGCCGGTCCATATTTGTATTCCAATCGGAAAAAAAAATAACCGGTTTAGACATTTTTAAAATACTCAGTTTTGTTGGATATATTTGATATTTTCTTTTAATGTTGGATATTAAAAAAAATATCGGCAATTTTTGCATTTTGCATTTTATGTGTATTGTTGGCTTATTTGAATTAAAACAAAAAAAAAAAAATTATTGGTAAAATTTGAATCTACACTCTTTCAATTACATGTGAATACTTTTTTTTTTTAGTTTCTGAAAATTAAGAAATAAATTTATATAAGGATCGAGTCCTACATGACTTACTCGGATCGAGTCAAGTCATGTATTTTCTGATCGGTATTGTCGGATCGGATTAACTTTGGAACAAGAGGAGGGTTCAAATGCATCTAATCGGATCGGATAAACTTTGGAACAATTTGCATCTAATTGTACTATAATATATAATAGACAATGAAGTAATAATATAATTTTTTTTCTTTTATGCATCTTTGCAGACACGAAGCCAGTAATAAGAAACGGCGTCCATTGATCTTTATTTTTTTTCAAATTTTTTTTACTTTTTATTCACAATTTTATATATGGTTTGGTGTAAAATAATACGGATACTATAAAATCATAAAAATTTTATATGATTGATCTTCATTAATGTATGATCTCCATAGTCAAAAAGTTTGATTCTCTCCATAGCCAGAAAGTCTGACTCTGCCCTACATCTATATAACAAGAATATAAAATCCTTTACTAAAAACACGATAAATTCATATTAGATGATATTTGCTATCTAAAGTTCTTATTACGAATGCAAGTTGCTATTTAGTATTTACTATCTGAAATTAATTTTTTTTTTGTGAATCAAGTTGCCCAAATTTTTATTAATACCCTCCAAAAAAAAATAGTAAATCTACCCTCCGCATTGAAAAAAATTTAAAAATAATCTAACCGCCTCACGTTGGGGGGTTTGTTTTTTTTTCCTTTTTTTACAGATGTTTAGCTAACCGCTCCACAGTAAGGCGGTTTGCTATAAAAAAAAAAAATTTAATTTTTTTTAGAGATGTTTAGTGTGTATAGAATGAAGGTTTGCTATAAAAATTGGTATTTTACATATTCGAAAAATAGATATGAAAAACTTAATCGGAAACTTCAATGCAAGTTTTGAGGCTCTTTCCTTTATTTTTTGGCAACTTTAGATATGCATTTGTCAATCTTACGTCTCCAATTGGTGCATGGCGACTGTTCAAGTATTTGCATAATCACCGTTGGATCTCTGCTGGATCCAATGAGGTGTGCCAATTGAATATTGCGCGGATCCAGGTAATATATAGTTTTGTTAGATTGATCGAAGTTAACCGTTTTATTTTCCCTTTTCAGAATCTGAGTTTATGTGTTAGTCATTGAATTAGAAATTGTGAGAAATTATTTTTTAATTGAAGTATCATTTGATTTAGGATTATTTCTGGTGAAACAATTTGTTTGAATATCTTTTTTGGATTTGTTTTGTGTGTTGTTCATTGGGAGGTGGTTCTTGATGTTTCGGGCTATATTAACGTAGCTACACTATTTCGCTATCTTTGCTTGTAATAGCCTGAAAGATATTAAGTTGTTTAGATAAAGAATTTCTTGTGGAAACTGTTTAGAATGCCTCTTCAAAGTAATCTAATGTGATAGGATCTTGTGGGGCATTGCACATTCCATAACAAAATTTGATCGATGTAACAGCATAGAATCCGATCTTTGCAAAGGATCAGATGATCATTATATGTAATAATCGTCTTAGCTCTTGTCGATCGTTTATATTTTTTAAATTGATTACGTATCATATATACTCATCTATGATAGGTGTCATATAATATACAGATTAGATGGCAATATTAAGATCTCTAAAATATATATATTTATATTTATAGCAAACCGCTTCACTGTGGGGTGGTTTGGTAAACAACTGTAGAAAAAAAAAAGCATAAACTGCTCTAACGTGAAACGGTTATGTTATTTTTGAAAAAATTCAATGCGGAGAATAGATTTGCTATTTTTTTTTTTGGAGGGTATTAATAAAAATTTCGGATCAAGTTGCTCTTCTAGTATTTGCTACCTGAAAAGATAATTAATTACAAGACAGTAACTCATCCGGACGTGCTTATTTTGTTTCATATGGATCGAATATTATATTGTCACCCGACCCAAACCCTCCCTACTATAACAGAGAACCATAAAGGCGTATGAAAGCATTGTTTTTTCTTCGTTCCTTCCTTCTCTTTGAGACCTTTGGCCAACCAAACACTGAATTTTTATTTCTTTGTGCTTTCAAAGTCGATTCACACTCCCAAGTCATCTTTATTTCTTAACCAAAATTGACTTTCAAATAAAGCCGTACTCGCATGTATGAGAGTTCAATCCAACAAAAACCTCGTAAAATTTGTTGCTAATATTCGCTTATACTATGAAGTTTCGCAACAGCCGGTATCTTATCGATTCACCGGCACCGCAGTCCCAAGATACTACGGATCAAGGTAAATACCACAGTTTTATGAGATTATAATAGCCTTTCTGTTTTCAAATGTTGTTGCTAATTTAGATTTGTGAAAAAACAGGGAACCAAAGCAATTCGGGCTCTTCATCAGCTGCGATGCCTATAATGGTTTCGGTTTTAGTAGTGGTGATATGTTGCACAATCTTCTATTTTATCTACTGTTGGAGATGGAGAAAAAGAAATGGTAAGTTCAACACTGCTTTCTTTTTAGTGTTGATCGAGGTTCACATTTTGAATTTTAATTTTCTTGAAATTTAAAATGATAAGCTTCAAAAGCACAGAAGTAAACCACTCTGTGAAATTTCAAATATAAGATGGTGCATAGTTATCCGAGTAATGCGGAATGAAGGATAAATGCCTCTTATTTTGCTTGTTATACATTTTTCTTAAACTACCACAATATGATTGAAAAAAAGAGAGTAGTATATAACCAAATTGCTATTATGGATGAATCTGATTTTTCTTATACATTTTTTTTAAGTTCTTACTGAATTTACTGTTTTTGTTCTTAATAGCAATAAGAAGGGCTCAGATCGAGAATTTAGTAACTTTATCAAAATCAGATCTGCCGTTGATGGATTTCTCCACAATTGTAGAAGCAACAAACAATTTCTCCAAATCCAACAAGCTTGGTGAAGGTGGATTTGGGCCAGTTTATAAAGTATATTCTCCTTATTCATTCTCTCCGATAATTTTCTTTATTCTTGGAAAAGGTAGTTCAAAAACTCCTAAAACGGGGGCAAAATAGTAATTTTGGCACTGTTAATCATGATATCAGTTTGACATTTAAGTCATAATAATTCAAGCAGAATTGAATAAATTGGCATCCCAACTTTAGTAGTTATATACAGAACCTATATATCAAGAGAAACATTCAAGTCCTGAAAAATTTTACCATCTCATAAATACTTAAAAAGTACACATATTAAGTTTATATATGGTTTTTAATGAAATGTTATTCCTTGGTTAGGGTGTTATGAGTGGTGGACATGAGATAGCCGTGAAAAGGCTCTCGGCTAGATCTCGCCAAGGTGCGGTCGAATTTCGAAACGAGGTGGAGTTAATTGCAAAACTTCAACATAGAAATCTAGTGAGATTATTGGGTTGCTGTGTAGACATGGAAGAGAAGTTGCTCATTTATGAGTACCTTCCTAATAGAAGCCTTGATGCCTTCCTCTTTGGTTAGTTCCCTACCACAATACTCTTTGAATTCAGATCCAGTGCAGTAACCCAATTTTTGAGTTTTGATCCAAACCGTCCAATGTGTTCTAACACGAATCTTAAAGAACCTGGACCCCACAAATAATACTGGCCCCCTGCGCTACCACCGAATATAGGCACCGTACATGTCGAAACTCAAAAATTGGGTTACTTTAGGGGATCCGGACTCATACTCTTTTTGGGTAAATATATTGACAGAGAAGTATTTACTTCATACAGCGCACTGACAATGAGTCAAAACAGAGCTGCGTATGACTCGTGCGCTGCATGAAGCAAAAATTGCTCTGTCAATATATTTGCTTCCCTTTTTTGGTCAATTATTTTCATAGATATTTCAATTCCGCTACCAACCACTCCAAGCGAATATCTTCTGAAAAGTATATTATTCAGAAGATTTCAAAAAGTTGTATATATTCACATTATTACCTTGGAACTTTCGGTGCTTTGATTGATTTTGTCATTATATAGAGGCTTAGGTGTTAGCATTCCCACTTATTTAAATTATAGGGACAGGTGCAGATGTGCAAGTGAAGAAAATTCCACAAATCGCACATCTTGTTGAAATTTGAACCTACAATATTCGAAAATTTTCAAAATCATGTGTAACAAACAATGCGCACATGGCCATTTCTCTTCATTTAAAACAGATTTCCATTGACCCAATTACTCAACCAAGATATGCTCAATTTCAAAAATATATACACGTACACATATTCATTTGTTGCTTTCGCTTTGTCTAACTTTTGATTTTTATTTTCCAATGCACAGATCCAGATAGAAATCCCCAGCTGGATTGGAAGAGGAGGCATAACATAATACTGGGAATTGCTAGAGGGTTACTGTACCTACATGAGGATTCTCTATTGAAGATTATACATAGAGACATGAAAGCTAGCAATGTGCTCTTGGACAATAATATGAACCCCAAAATCTCTGATTTTGGTATGGCAAAAATCTTTGATGGAGAAGATGCCAGTGAGGTTAATACTGGCAAAGTCGTTGGCACCTTGTAAGTTGTAATTAATTATCTAGTTTTCCTCACAAACATAAAATTCTTTATAAATGACTGAACAAATAGCTTGTTGTTCATAATGTAGGTGATAATTTTTCTAACATTCATTATAATTCCCTTATATATTTTGGTCTCTAGTAGTTACTTGAGAGCATATTTTTTAAATATAACACAGGGGTCAAGCCCCTGATGAATGAGGTTTTGAATTGTCCACATCAAATATAACTAATGAAACGATTAATTGAAAGCTACCACCTGGACAGCATCCTCTAATTAATTGTAATTTCAAATTTCAAATAAGGTACAACCGTGCAAGCTAGGTAATGAAAAATATCCATTCTTTGGTATTTATTGTAAATATAAGCCTTGATTTTACAGCGGATATATGGCCCCAGAGTATGCATTGGAAGGCACTTTCTCTGTAAAATCAGATGTGTTTAGTTTTGGTGTTCTACTTTTGGAGATACTTAGCGGGCAACGAAACGGAAATTATTACGTCCAACAGCATGGTCACACCCTTCTCCAACAGGTAAGGCTTTTAAACATTAAGTTGTCAGTATATGTCATTCCTGTTATAAATTTGTGACTAATCTCCATTTAAATCTGTAATAGGCTTGGGAATTATGGACCAGAGATCGGGCATCAGAATTCATGGACCCCACACTCGGGAACTCTTACTCACCCACCGAGGCGTCTCGATGCTTCCATATAGCACTTCTTTGTGTGCAAGGAAACCCCGAAGAGAGACCAACTATGTCAAAAGTACTACTAATGCTAATCAGTGATCAGATGCAGTTGCCTTTACCGGTCGAGCCACCGATTTATGCAAGAGCAAATACAGCAGATTTATCGTTAAGCACTAAAACGGGTTCAGCATATAATGAATCAGTAAATGAAGTCACTATAACTCTGGTCCAGCCACGATAGAAATAAAAATTGGAGTGTAAACGGTTGTCGTGAAATTTTGAGGAATGTTTACATGTTTAAGATCTATTTCTTTTTTTGATGTTCCTTTTTATTACGGCAACCTTCTATTGTGGCAAGGTTTCTTTTTTATATAAAATTGTTTGTGTGAAACTGCTGTTTGATCCTCCCTTTAAAAAGAGGATTTCTAAGTTTAAATCAATTGATCAATTTGTTTCATCTAGTTTTTTTGTTTGTTGGAAGTTATGTTCAGGTTAAGGTTCAAAAAAATTGAATGCATAACCAGTATGTACTCTGCAATTGGAGACAGCTCCAGACAAAAGATGAAAACTACTTCTATGCTATCTCATCCTTTCCTTTTTCTTTTTTTAGAAAAAAAAAGTTTGAACTCTTATTCACGCCAAATCATTCATTTAGAGAACTAAAAAGGATATATGGGAACTGTAATTTGTGGAAGCAAACAGTATAAATAACAGGGTATCAATCTACAGTTTAATGCTTAGGTCTTCTCTTTGGAAAATTAAAACAAGAAAAGTGATATGGTCTAGTTGATGATCTAGGACTTTGCTTTACATTTTTCTTACAAAGAAAAACAAAAAAGAAGTACGTTTAATATATTTGGATAAGACATCATTTTCCGTATAGAACATTCCCAAGTTCAAAATTTAATATGTACTATTTGTAATGATTTCAGAATTTTAACCCTCTTAATTGAAATATTTTTCAGGTATCTTATTTTACAGTGTACAACATGGTACAACATTATTGGATTGTTCAAGGGGTAATCAGGAAACTACGAAGAGGACAATGATGCCATGTCAGTACCACACGATAAAGATAAACCAATTGAGCTGATAAAAGTTATTGTCGAAGTTGTTCAACACAAATCGTTTTCGTAGCTCAACTAACCCGAGCATTATGTATAATCAATGAAAGCTGCCCCAGTGAAATTAAATTCAGAAAGTACGGAAAGAAACATCTTAATTTTGACATAAATCCACAAAATGTCAAAAGAATTGTGTGGATGCAATCATTTGGTTGCCCCCCTCTTGCCAATTTTTTACGGGGTTGGTCCAAATTTCTTGAGAAAATTGTTTAATTAATAACCTACGGACATATTAATGGATCGGGTCTGACTCATTGATTCTGTCAGTCCAACCTGACTTATCCATTCTTCTTTTTCATTTTTTTCAACACTTTAAATTTAGACTAATTTTACTCTTATTTGAGTCAAATTAATAATAACAGAATAGTATTTGTCCTCACAAACTAACAAATTAGAAAATTTAATATTTCTTTTACACATGCTTACATTTTTTTTAATAAAGGGTAAAATTGAATCTTTATAAATTTAAAATGACTTTTAATAGAAAGAAAATATAAATTTATGGTTTTTAAAATTTAAAAAGAATAAAGATAATATTATAATTTTTAAAAGAGAAAATACGTAATCTCAAAATTTTGAAAGGTATTATTGGGCAAAGGAACTAGGTAATATTGGTATTCACTATGCAACATATTATATTTACTAATTATGAATGAATAATTTGATTATATATTGGAAGCTGCTCCAACATAACTACAATAATTACGTCTTGAACTGGCCTCGATTGTTATTATGCAACACAGTTGTTAATTAGTATAATCTAATTGCTAATCTAAGCTATAGCGCCTATGGGTCAAATATAATCTAGAGTTGATCTGTTCAATATATTTATGTTTCCTGTCCAGTGCATGATGTGGCATGCACCTTCCAAAAGATACAAAATTTACACATTAATTGCCTTAATCCACGGCTTAACGCATACCCCACATTCCCACACCATACACGTTGAGGTTGAGTGTTCTTCCTTCCTTTTTTATTTGTTTAATTATTGTTTTGTTTCCCAAACATCAAAATCTGGGTGCAATTTGCAAACTGGCAGTATCTGATTTAGGCCTCCGGTTATACATCAAAATTATTGAGAAATTTAGGCTTCTTCTCCAAGTCAACATTTGAACCAATTTATACGGATTTTAAAGCTTTTGGTTTATTTTTAAGATGAAAGTTTGAGATAGAGTCTTCATTTGAGATAGAGATTTATGTATTTGTCACTCAATTAATTTTTAAGATAAAAATGTTCAGCGCGCAATATTCTCATTTTTAAATATCTACAAAAAAAATCATTTATATTTCAAACATACAACCTCTCATATATACAGAGAGTATTCTTAGTGGAAATCAATCTGATACTATTCCTGGGGAATAACATAAACTTAATATTCCGATCTCAACCATCAATCTTTGTCGAGCTTCGTGCATGAAAAACTTACTTCATTGCAATTCAAAGTTTGAATAGTTAAGATCGGAATAATAGATTCATATGATTCCTCGAGAATAACAGCATATTTATATCCATTCTTTTTAGCCACTAGACTAAAATTTAAAAACTAGTTCTTAAGTTATTAAATTAATGTGTACAAAAATATAGTAACTAAAAAATATATATAAAGTGAGCCGACGACAAAAATGCTCCCGGCCAAAAAGATATTTTTAGAAAAGTGACGATACATACAGGTCGGGTAACTAATTAAGATAATTTGACCCGAATTTACCTTTTTCTCATTGAATGCAGCAATAGTAGACCATCTCTTAGCTACTTTCGTGTTGGTTATTCAAGTGTTAATAAACACTAGCTGATAGGTAAATAGGTAGGATGATAAAGTCTCCTATATAATTGTTCATAAACAGCTTATGTAACAGTGAAGTAACTTCTATAGACTAATAGGTCTTAAAATCTTAGTTGTCAAATATTTCATCATGAAGTTATGTATTGTGTAATTTTTTCAAGTGTACTTTTTTAATGTATAAATCAGTATAATGCATTATTTCTTAGTACTTTAAAACTCAACAGTTAAAGGAAAATGTTTGACTGCGACCATGCATATTTTAACCATTGTTACTATTATAAATTAAAATATTGAAAATCATGTTTAGTTCATGTAATATTAAATTTATATGATTTAGTGTTCAGATTAGATATCCTAGTACTCAATCAGAAATCTTATTTGTTTGGTTGGATTGAGAATATGCTATTCTTAGGGTTAGGCTATTCGAAATAGCCTATTTGGTGTTTGATTAGATTAGAATAGCTAGAATAATGAATCCAAACTTTGTCTTATTAGAATAAGATATTCCTAAGAATTTTGTGATTTGGCTATTCTAATAAGACAAACAATAGCTATTCTTGATTTGGCTATTCTAGTTATTCTTGTTTTACAACTAAAGATAGACTATTATTATAGCCAGGTCCCTTATCAATAAATTACGTTCAATTTGTCAAAAATTCATAAGTTTAACTTAAGGTAATTAACTTACTATTCATGTTATATGTTATTCTAAGTCAAAAGTCATTTTTTAAATATGACTTCTTGGTTAGACTGAATTGTCTCAAAATATAATAGTGCAAGTCTTAATGTTCATATTTAGCTTGTTCAAAATTCACAGTAGATGATTTAATTTGGTGTGTCAGATTAAATATTTCAAAATTATAATTAAAATAAAGAAATGAGGAGTCAGTTCAGTTCAGTTGATATATAATATGGGGAGTAGGACGCGCCGCTTAATAATAGAGCAAAATCAGTTGGTAGTATTAATAAGGAGATTTTAAAAGTAGAGTCGACCACAAATAAAGCTTCTTTATACATTGAAAAAGAAAATTGTTGTCTAAAAAAGAACAAATTTTGAAAACATGCACAGAAAAGGTTGTCACTGGCCTTTCCTTTACATATATATATATAGATGCGCTATTGTGCTTTGCAAAGTAAAACACTTCTTTATTTCGGATCATATTTTTATTTTTGAAAATTTAAACAACTGATCCAAACCGTTCAACATGTTCTAAATATTGAAATGTGCTTGCAGACTAAATTTTACATTTTTTAGATTTTCTTTTACTATTTATTAAGCCACTTTGAAAATCGCTGATCCACTGTGAACAGTAAAAAACAGTAAAAATTTCTGGACCACCGGATCAGCGATTTTCAAAGTGGCTTAATAAATAGTAAAAAAATTCCAAAAAATGTAAAATTTAGTCTGCAAGCACATTTCAATATTTAGAACATGTTGAACGGTTCGGATCGGTTGTTTGAATTTTCAAAAATAAAAATATAAACCGAAGTAAAAAAAGTGTCTTACTTTGCAAAGCACAATAACCCATCTATATATATATATATATATATATATATATATATATATATATATACTCCTCTAAAGAGAAGTACAAGCATTTTCTCACTCCTCACTGATTGCTCCGGCTAGAATCACAACCTAAAATTTTATCTCCTTTCCGTGTTAGGATTTCTCCTTCAAGTAATAATAAAATGAAGCATAGCCAAAGTGATGAACTTGAGATATATCATGCCAGCTGGAACAAAACATTTCCACGTGAAGTTGTCTTTTTATAATTAGATGAATGTTGAATCAATGCAAATATCTTTGATTTGTGCCATTGAATTAGTTAGTGCATAGAAGTTGATAGGACCATGTACTAGAGGTCTCAAAACTTTCATAGGTCAAGCATTGGGCTCAGCACCAAAAGCTTCCCGGGTTCATTTCTAACTTCGGGCTCGGGAGATCCCGCAGAGGCTTAATAAGACCCGCTTTGTCGACCTCCTAGAGCGAGCTTTATGCGAGCTTGGGACGGTTCTCTCGTCTATGCGGACGTTACCGAGACCTGTCTCCTGTCTCGATCTTGAAACCCAAAATTTACATACGGTCTATTTTCTTTGAGATAAGACGTATCAGAAGTGATGAGCAAAATCATATAATTAAAGAGTTCATAATATGAAAGTTGGTGCATATCACCTTGTTAATCTAATTCATAGTTGTCTGCAGGTTAGAATCTGTTGAACTTATTTTTCTTAGGCGGTCGGGTTAATTGATTTCATTGAAAAAAAAAATATATCACATACGTATGTACGTACACAAGCATAACATGAATAAAGTACTTTCTAAGAATCTAAAAATATCATATTAATATAATAGCATTTGATATGATCCAGCACATGCAAACATATTTTAATTAATAATAGGAGCACCATTTATAGACAAAAATATAAAAAACTAATTGTTCTAAAAAAAAGATATACAGATTAAACCCGACATTTTTATTAATATCCAAAGTTTAATACAAATTATTATTTATGCGTAGAATCCAGTCCAATATCGAAAAATGTCCAAGTCGGCCAGAAAATGGCCGGCTTACTCTCCCCTAAGCTGGCCATTTTCTGGCCGGTTTACTCTTTTTTTTTTCTTTTTTTTTTTTAGAGAGACACTACGAAGATCAAAATATTGAAATCTAACACTGTAAATTTGAATTTTTTTTGTTTAAATTATTTGTTATATTACTTCTTTTGATATATAATTAGCATATTTGTACTAAAATATGCTAGATTAATTGAAATTATGTTGAACAACACTATATTATGTTAAATTACGCTAAATTACATTACATTACGCTAAAAAACGGTAAATTACAAATGAATAGGGACTATATCTTCACTGAAAAGACGAAAAACGACGATGAAACTTCAAACGTTCAAACGTTCATAAAACGGCGCTTGAGTGTCCGATTTCAGCAAATGACCACTTTTCAGAAAGCTTGCAAAAATGCGCATGCGTCCGTGCCGGCAATGCCGGATTTCAAAATTCAGAATCGCCAAAAAATAAAGGGAAGAGCCTCAAAACTTGAGTTGAAGTTTCCGATTAAGATTTTCATTTCTATTATTCAATCCAAGTAGCTCAGTAAATTAGTTACATAATGAACTTGTAGAATACTAATTTTTACTATTTTTTATGATTCATGAAAGATGAGCAAAATCAGTCTACTATAGCGTAATTTTGTGTAGTTTAGCGTAATTTATCGTATTTCAGCATAATTAGCGAAGTTATTGTAATTTAACGTAATTTAGTATAATTGAACATAATTTATTGTAATATAGTGTAATTCAACATAATTTCAAGTAATCTAGCGTATTTTAGTATAAATATTATACATCAAAACAAGTAATATAACAAATAATTTAAACAAAAATTTCAAATTTTTAGAGTTAGGTTTCAATATTTTGATCTTCATAGTGTCTCTCTAAAAAAAAAAAATGGAGTAAGCTGGTTAGAAAATGACCGGTTTACCTAAGCCGGCAATTTTCTAGCCGGTTTGGATATTTTTCGAAATAGGCTCGGATTCTGGGCATAAATAATAATTTGTATTAAACTTTGGATATTAATAAAAATGTCGGAGATTAAACAATGCATAAGCATAATTTAATTTTGAAATTGTTTGTAGAAAATATAATTTAGAACTCCTAAAAAATTATGAAGAGATAAATTCAATTTTATCATGCGGGCCCGGTTGGATTTTAACCGATATTTGTAATATTAATAACCAAATAATATTTGTCGGATTAAATAAAATCCAATCATACCTAATAAAATAATATTTAGATCTTCAGTTTAATTTGAATCTGCATCTATGCATTAACGTACCCATGTACCCATTAACGTACCGTTTGAATTAATATCTGAAACATAAAATTAGAATTTAGACCAATTCAGCCCACACCTGTAACGCATGGGCTCTTTACTACTAGTGTAGATTTAAATCGATCTTAACTCAAATTTTGCGATAACTCAGAGGATACAAATTCATCAATTTTCAAGTCAAGTTGGTAAGATCAAACGGATTGGTCGGATTTGTGTTCACCCCTGTATAAAAGGAATGGAATAAGAAAAGAGTAAAATGATAAAATCTTACCTGAAAATTCCCCGATCTAACGATCGATTAGTTTTGGTTTTGAAATGTCTTTCATCATAGGGTACCCAGTTGTTTAAAGGGACATGCGAGGAAACTCTAGCTATTCTTCTAAGTAAACCGGGAGAATAGACAAAACCAGTGATAGTTGTTTAAGAGCACAACACCAAAACCCTACTTTGTTAGAGTACAAAGTATCAAACTTGTCCAATTCTTTAGATACTGGCTGATTGGGCTTACCAGTGTATATTATTAATCATCCACGAACTTGTACGTAGAACAAAGAAAATTAAGAAATGCTTTATATTATGAACTTCGATGGATTTTCTAGAAATGCAAATCTTATGGAAATAAATAATAGTCTGGAAAGACCTATTTACGGATGCCCAAGTTGATCCGTTTCAGGGCATGCATGCATGTGGTACATGATCAAATAATTAATGTCACTTCTCAAGAAAAGATACGGCGCTTAATGAGCATTTTTCTCTACATATAATTAGTAGTAACAGTTTTCTATTCCTTTCATCTATCAGTAAAAGTCAATATATACATCAAATAATTAATTCTGCCTTGATTAGTGGTGCCAACGTGTCTGATTTGATCGGAGATGGATCCAAATTAGTAATTTGTTTTCCATAAGAGGTTGATAACAAGTCACAACTCGCAAGTGTTTTCGTCAAGAGTGACGCATTGCAATTTTGACGAGGGTTAATAAAAAAAATGTTCACTAAGAAAAGAAAAAAAAGAGGATATTGATGCCCACCATACAAAAGAATTACCTTACAAAAAAACAAAATCACATATTCGCTGCGAGCATGATACATTATCAATGTATTAATCTCTAATTAATCCCAAAGGTGTCTAATCTGTTTATTTTTTTTTAGAATGTTCATGAATAAGAAAACATGTGAAACATAGTCATTCCAAAAATTTACTTTTAAAACAGCCTATGAGATGTAATTCTGATTTTACAGAGGCCATATCTGCAATATGGTATGATCTTCCTCCCCAGGATAATGAATGAAATTATCACAAGAAAAACTAAAGCTGTGTATTTTTTGGGTCAAAATTCCGTGGACAATTATGGGCATCATAGCAAGGCCATCGTTGGGCTGATTTTTTCATTCAATATTATTTATAAGCCCAAAATTTGTCCCTTGTCACAACCTAACAAAGCCCAAATACATATTAACAAAATTATTTTGGTGACTATTTGGATCATAGGGGTCAGCTTTGAGATCGTACCAGCTTAAAACGGACAATACAAATCTCATTCTACACGGTAGGTACCGTACTAGATGTCTGGTTATAAACCTTCAATCAACAATTAGTATTAGCAATGATAGTTAATAGTACTTAAAAGGCTTAGCAAGTTAGCATAAGCAGATGCCTTGCGACCAACAATAAAAAGCATACAGGCCTTACTTTTGTTTCCAAAAATTATGAGCCTTACTTTGAACGAGTCCATATCCTCTAAGGTAACATAATATTTATGTTTAGATCTGAATTGTTTTATCAGAATCCGGATCATCTAATCCGAGGTAGAATGTACAAATCTTTTTAATAATCGTAAAGATTCTGAATGGACAGTCCGGATCTAAACAGAAATATTCTGTTACCGTAGGTGATATGAACTCTACTTTGAATGCCATGTTTGCACGTGAAACAAAAATACAATATTAACCAAATCATCCAAAAAAAATCAGATTTGTTTTTTTCAAAATAGTCCGTACCCAATAATTATTAGGAAATATATTCTTTGTCGAGCATTCTCTTCTTTGAATTATTAATTATGCACATCACTTGATGTCAAAGGGACAATTGGAATCCTATGATTAGTCTGAGGATATTTATCTTCCGTTGCATACCCAAAAAATGTTGCACTGTGCCCTTGTGAGTTGTGACATGGAGCAATTGATGAAGCTCAACTAAAATGATAGAAATGAGATTTCGCGCCAATTCGTTGCCGGTGTTTCAACTAGTACAGGATGAATCATCATAGTTCTGCAGCTTGATGATGACTGTATAAAGAAATTAAACCATTCATTTAACTTAGATTGTAGTGAAAATGAAAATGAGACAAAAAAATGAATAAATCGATTATATAAAATGAATAAGATTCCCATTGGGAAGTCATACAAATATGACCACATATGTGTCATATTTTCTACAATTAGGATCGTCCTCGGCTTTCGTTCCGAAAAAAATAATATCTATTTCAAAATTGATTAAATTTTAACTAGAATAATTTATATAAAATAATATTATAGTCAAGTAAATTTTCAACATTAATAAATATTTTTTAAAAAATCTAAAAACATATATAATAAAAAACAACATGATTGAAAAAAAAATACAAACTCTTTTAAATAAGGAAAGAGAGCACGAAGAAATTTGAGTTATTCGATCATAATAAATAATAAGAAGAGAGAATAAATCGAATAATGGAACTGTTGATAATGTGATATAGGTAAAAAAAATCTTAAATTTAACCCTCCTAATTATGAAGTATATATTCGAATTAAGCAGTTCATATATTACTATTATGCCTTAAAAGATAGTAATTGGGGGAGAATAAAAAATTACAACCCCTCCAACCCCATTCGAACCATCCAATCCATTTTGTTTTTACTTGGTTAGGATGTATCCATTTTGATTTTCTTATGAATGCTATATGTTGTTATTTAATCTTAAGTTAAATTTAGTTGTATTAGAACTATTTTTATATCTAATTAACTAAAGAAAATTAGCAAGGTAATTTCACCCATTTATTAATGCTCAATTATTTGTATGTTATTTTATTATTTAGTATTTATCTTTCTTTCTGTAACATTATTAATTTTCTAAATATAAAATTAACATAACAAAAAAGTTATCTTAGAAAATTTAATTAAAATTACAATCTTGTTGTAAATCAAATTTAATATAATTTATGTGGATGTTCAATCCATTGCCCCACTTCTCCACTACTCCACTACTTCACTACTATGAACATTTATTTTCTACTTTATTATTGTAACATCTCTTTCTATTCTATAAATAGAGACTTTGTAAAAACAAGAAAATACATACAATTAGAAGAGAATAAAATTCTGCTATTGCTCTCTATCTCTCTTGTCATTTACTTTACTTTTGTTGCAACTTCATTTTAATTTTACAACACGTTATCGGCACGAGTTGCTCGGAAGAAGTTGCAAAGTTATTCTGTAAGTAATTTATATGATTGATTATTATATCTTTTATTAAGTTAAATTTTATTTAAATTTTTTATTATGTTTGTTTTAGTTTATAAAAATCATTCCTTGAAGTGAATGATAGAATAATAACCTGAAGTTATTATCAAAACTAAATATATATCAAGAACCGAAGTTCGTATTACTCGAATATAATAATAAGAATAATAACATGAAGTTATTATTATAATTGTTTAGAACCTGAAGTTCTATTTAAAATTTTAATATAAAATTAATATAATAACCAGCAGTTATTATAGGCCACTGGATGAATAATAACCTGAAGTTATTTCCAATTAAAACCTGAAGTTTTATTAGAAATTTTCATATAAAATTAATATAATAACTAGAAGTTATTATAGATCATTGGATGGAAATATAACCCGAAGTTATTTCAAATTAAATTTTACATAGCACAGTCAAGCAATTTAATAACCAGAAGTTATTAAATAAGTATTTTATTATAACCTGAAGTTATATAATATTAACCTGAAGTTATTAATACATTTAAATTTATTTATTTATTTATTTATTTATGCAATTTACATATTATTTTATTTATATTTATTCATCTCCCTTTTCACAACCTTAAGTTATGATATTAATAACATGAAGTTATGGCATTAATAACCTGAAGTTATGGCATTAATAACCTGAAGTTATTTTATTAATAATCTAAAATTATTAATACGTATCTATTTTGTAGTACATATGACAAATCTCACAAAATTTGAATTTATCTCATTTTTCATTTATCATAACTTGAAGTTATGGTATTAGTAACCTGAAGTTGTATTTTGTTATAAATACGTATTAATGAAAAATGAGAAAGTAAAACATCCTGAAGATGTTTGTTACAGATGTGGGATGACAAATCATTGATTGCGTACCTGTCGTACTCCCAAGCATTTTGTAGGGCTTTATCAAGCCTCAATTAAGAAAAAAAAAACGTGGAAACTAAAATGACCCCGAATATGAATGCCATATAGATACACATTTTGATGTATCAGATTTCTTCCATAATATGAATAAAGAAATAGACATTTTACTAAGGGAGAAAATATAATGTAGAAGTTTATGTTTATAAAAGTTTAGTTTATATTTTAATTTTTATATTGTATGCAAATAAAATTAATGAATAAAGGTAGTTTATTTTTATTTTAATTTATTCTTGCATTCTTTTATTTTAAAGGAAAATGACTGACGCAATGGTAAGTAAAGAAGATCCATATTTAGTAGACAGCGGAACAACAAATACCATATTGAAAAGTAAGAAATATTTTTCACAATTGCATCTTGGTGAGACTAATATCCACACTATATTTGGCACAACTAATTTAATTGAAGGCTCCGTAAGAGCATGTATTTTGTTACCTGAAGGAACAAAATTAATAATAGATGATGCATTATATTCAAGTAGATCCAGAAGAAATCTACTAAGTTTTAAAGATATTCGAAAGAATGATTATCATATTGAAACTATGAATGAGAGAAATTGTGAATATCTTCATATCACATCTATTAAAAATGGCCAGAAAATTATAATGAAAAAGATGCAAGTATTGTCTTCTGGACTATATGGTACTTATATAAGTACAATAGAATCAAATATGGTTACTAACCAGAAGTTAGTTGATCCAAAGTTATTTACTTTGTGGCATGACAGATTGGGTCATCCAGGAAATATAATGATGAGGAGAATAATTGAAAGTGCAAATGGGCATCCCCTAAAGGACCTGAAGATCCTATTATCAAAAAAATTGACATGCGAAGCATGCTCTCTTGGAAAACTAATTACTAGGCCATCTCCAAATAAAATTGGACCTGAAACTCCTTCATTTTTAGAAAGAATTCAAGGAGATATATGTGGGCCTATTACACCTCCATGTGGACCATTTAGATATTTTATGGTGTTAGTTGATGCATCAACACGCTGGTCAGATGTGAGTTTGTTAGCAACAAAAAATGTTGCGTTTGCTAGACTATTAGCACAAATTATCCAATTGAGAGCATATTTTCCGGATTATCAAATTAAAAGAATCTGGCTTGATAATGCAGGAGAGTTTACTTCTCAAACTTTTAATGATTATTGCATGTCTATTGGAATTACGGTAGAACATCCAGTGGCCCATGTTCGTACACAAAATGGTCTAGCAGAATCGTTGATTAAAAGGTTGCAATTAATTGCTAGACCTTAACTTATGGAATCTAGTTTACCGTCTGCTGCATGGGGACATGCCATATTACATGCTGCTGCACTAATTAGGTTAATGCCAACTGCAGATCATAGGTATTCCCCGTTACAATTGGTCTCTGGAAGAGAACCAAATTTGTCCCATCTAAAGGTATTTGGTTGTGCAGTATATGTTCCAATTTCTCCTCCACAACGCACAAAAATGGGACCTCAAAGAAGGTTGAGAATTTATATTGGTTTTAACTGTCCCTCTATATTAAATATTTAGAACCATTAATAGGAGATGTTTTTACAGCAAGATTTGCTGATTGTCATTTTAATGAATCAATATTTCCAAACTTAGGGGAAGAAAAACCAAAGTTGGATAAACAAGTAACTTGGAATTCATCATTATCTTATCTTGACCCCCGAAGTGGTCAATGTGAACTCGAAGTTCAAAAGATTATAAATTTGCAAATGAATTGCCTGATGCATTTACAGATACAAATAGAGTTACTAAATCGCATATTCTAGCTATAAACGCACCTGCTCGAATTGACATTACAAAAATATCTAATGAATCTAATGTGCATAGGAAACGTGGAAGACCACTTGGTTCTAATGATGTAAATCCACGTAAAAGGAAAGAGCAGAATAAAGCAGTTGGTCCAACCCCAGAAGAGGTTGATGGTAAAACTCCTGAAGAAGTCAATAAAATCCTAGAAGAGGTTGATAGTAGAACTCCTGAAGAAGTTGATAAAATCTCAGAAGGGATTAATGGTAAAACTTCTGAAGAAGTTGATAAAACTCTAGAAGAGGTTGATGAAGTTCCAGAAGAAACTCAGGTACCTAATGATTATGAGATCTCAATAAACTATGTACATAATGGTACAATATGGAACTGAAATGAAACATGTGCTGATGAAATTTTTTCATATGCTATAGCAATTGATGTGCTAAATGAGGAAGATTATGTGCCAAAAACTCCTGAAGAGTGTATGCACAGAAATGATTGGCCAAAATGGAAATATGCCCTGAAGGCTGAATTAGATTCGCTTGAAAAGCGCAATGTTTTTGGACCTGTGGTCTTAACCCCTAAAGATGTTAACCCTGTAGGTTACAAATGGGTATTTGTAATAAAAAGGAATGAGAAAAATGAGATTGTGAGATATAAAGCAAGGCTAGTGGCACAAGGCTTTACACAAATACCTTGAGTCGATTATGAAGAGACGTATTCACCTGTAGTGGATGCGATAACTCTCAGGTTTTTAATAAGTCTCACAGTTACAGAAAATCTAAAAATGCAACTTATGGATGTCGTAACAGCATATTTATATGGTTCACTTGATAGTGACATATACATGAAAATCCCCGAAGGATTGAAAATGCCTGAAGCATATAAATCAATACCTAGAGAAATGTACTCTATAAAATTAAGAAGATCTTTATACGGACTAAAACAATCAGGTCGAATGTGGTACAATCGACTGAGTGAGTACCTTCTAAAAGAATGATATAAAAATAATATAATCAGTCCGTGTGTTTTCATTAAAAGATCAAATCTAGGTTTTACAATCATTGCAGTGTATGTTGATGATTTGAACATTATTGGATCTCCTGAAGAGATTGAGAATACTGCAAAATTGTTGAAAAATGAGTTTGAAATGAAAGACCTTGGTGTAACTAAATTTTGTCTCGGCCTGCAGATCGAGCATCTAAATAATGGAATATTTGTCTATCAATCAAATTATGTTGAAAAAGTACTAAAGAGATTCAATATGGATAAAGCTCATCCTTTGAGCACACCAATGGTCGTACGATCGCTAAATGTAGAAAATGATCCTTTTCGCCCGTAAGAAAATAATGTAAAAGTGGTTGGTCCTGAAGTACCGTACTTAAGTGCAATCGGGACATTATTATATCTTGCAAATAATACAAGACCCGATATCGCATTTGCAGTAAATGTGTTAGTAAGATATAGTTCCAAACCAACCAGAAGACATTGGAATGGAATTAAACACATATTTCGATATCTCTGCGGAACTAGAGATATGGGGTTATATTATCAAAATGATACAAAATCCAAATTAATTGGATATGCAGATGCAGGATATTTGTCGGATCCACATAAAGCACGATCCCAAACGGGATATGTATTCACTTATTGTGGAGCTGCAATTTCATGACGATCAACAAAACAAACTCTTACGGCAACATCATCAAATCATGCCGAGCTGATCGTCTTATACGAGACAGGTCGAGAATGCGTTTGGTTACGGTCAATGATTCAAAATATTCAAGAAGAATGCGGGCTTGAAAATATCAAGGAAAATCCTACTCCGCTGCATGAAGATAATGCAGCATGCATTGCACAAATCAAAGAAGGATATATCAAAGGAGACTGGACTAGACATATTGCGCCAAAGTTCTTTTCAACACATGACCTACAAAAGAAAGGCGTAATCAATGTTAGCCAAGTTCGATCAATCGATAATTTAGCAGACCTATTCACAAAATTTTTGCCGATGAAGAATTTTGAACAACTCACAAAGAAGATAGGTCTACACCGATTGAAGAATATTCAATGATATCTAAATGAGGGGAAGCGTTATACGCACTGTACTCTTTTTCCCTTAATCAAGTTTTTATCCCAATGGATTTTTCTTGATAAGGTTTTTAATGAGGCAGTACACAGTCCGGAAGTACCATGTTAATATTGATCCTGAAGTATCATATTAATAGCGTATAATGAAATATGAACATCCAAGGGGAAGTGTTGTAAATCAAATTTAATATAATTTATGTGGATGTTCAATCCATTGCCCCACTTCTCCACTACTCCACTACTTCACTACTATGAACATTTATTTTCTACTTTATTATTGTAACATCTCTTTCTATTCTATAAATAGAGGCTTTGTAAAAACAAGAAAATACATACAATTAGAAGAGAATAAAATTCTGCTATTGCTCTCTATCTCTCTTGTCATTTACTTTACTTTTGTTGCAACTTCATTTTAATTTTACAACAAATCTGATTAACTCGTATAACTAAAAAAATCATGTAAAAAGTTAATTAGATGAGTTTGATGCATTTATGGAAGGGCTGATTTCAAAAATCAATTTAATTAATATAATCGAGTGGATTTAAATTATTTACAAAAGCTCATTATTCTTGTGCACCCTTATCGTTACATTATCTTAAAGCTCGTCCAGAATATGGGACACATAGTCGCAGTTCCAATGCAACTATAGCCGCGCTGTAGATGCGGATCCAATTGGCGAGATACAGGAATTCAGATCCTCCCCGATACCGTAATAGGGAATCTTTTAGAATTATTGAATCTGGACCGTTCATTTTAACTTCATACGAATCTCAAAGTCCAATAATACTCTCCTGCGATAGCGTGAATCTCAAAGCGGGTGGAAGTTAATCTCAAACCGTGAAGTGAGGGGAATCTTTTACGGTACCTGGGAAGATATTTTTCCTCCATTGAATCCACACTAGAGGGGACCAAATTATGGGGCTTGAGGGGAAGGGAGATCCAGATTTTTAAGCGTAAATTTATTTGAATAATTATATGAATCTTCCATTTACAGTCTCTCCTCTGTTTCTGCAGTAATAATAGAGGAAGATTATACTATAGTCTTCACTAATTATATAGGTTCTTTTTCCAGCCTCGCATTCATCATCGCGTCAATCTTTATACATATAAATACTTGGAAGAAAAGATATTAATACTTGAAAAATATAATATTAATATTTTAATGCGTAACTTGTTATGATCATTTATTTTTCAATTTCCAATGGTTCCCACGTCAACCTTCCTTTAATGAAGTAGTGGAGACTCTGTATTCACGCATCAACCTTCTCCAATCGTCTCCGCATCAACTTTTCACTAACAAAAATAGTTACCCTCATAGAAATAAATAGGCATAAATACTTGTAAAATTAGATATTATACCTTAAAAAATAAAATAACCATGAACATATTATATATTCAGCTCAGTAGAAACTCAATTCTTTTCCTGAAGATCATACAAATAAAAATAGAGAACGAAGTAACTACACTAAAGAAATCTTATTTTTTAAAATTTCTCTCTTCTTCAGAGGGATCATCTAAAAAGCTGATAATTTGAGATACATTAAGACAGAAAAGCTGACATAGATGTTATGGATCTGATGTATTTTTGATATGTAACTTGCAAATGTCAAAAGATTAAACTATGTACGATATATATACATATAAATACTTCAGTGTATAGGTATAAATATTAGCAATACTTGATATTAATACTTTCAGACGTTATCCAGCGTCATATGTAAAAAAATATCAAGTTTTACGGTCCCCCCATATAGTTATGGTAATATTATATATTTAGAAATGTGTATGGTCCCTCCTATTTAGTTTGAGTGGTATCCCACATATATTTATGGTGCAGAGACATTTGAGAGATTTTGTTAAGAAGACAATTCTTTACATAAAAATTTTCACCTCTTAGGTATAAATATATCTGTGCATAGGTATAAATATTTCCGTGCATATGTATTAATACGTTAGAAAAAAAAATTCATCGTTGGAGTTTTTGCGGTCCTCCTACGCAGTTATGGTAGTTATGGTGCGGGGACAGTGCGGGGACGTTTGGGGATTTGGTTGGAGGAGACCATTATTTACGTAAAAATTGTTGACCTCATAGATATAAATATTTTCGTGCATATGCATAAATATTGCGTGCATAGATATTAATACTTTATAAAAAAAAATCAGCGTTGAGTTTTGCAGCTCCTGACAGTTATAGTAGTTATAGTGCGGAGACAATGTAGGAACTGGAGTGCGGGGACTGTTATCATGGTTCATTTTATTTTTGCAATAGTAAAACTAAATTTATTTATCACATCAGTAATAAAAATGTTATATAAAAATTCACTGTATTAATGTATTTTCATTGTTGTAATTTAAAAATTGTTAATGCGAAAAAAACATTTTTCAACAGTTTTGGCTCATATTACTTGCAAAGTAATTGAAAAAACTTGTGGCGCTTTCAAAATCTTGCTAAATAAACTAGTGCTTTATATTTATGTAAGCGAAATTTTAAGTGTCACACCAGTATTTGTAATTTTTTTCATAAGTGAGATGAAACGATGAATAAATCAAGCAGAACAGAGGATTTATCTCTCTCCTGGTGATATGAAATTCACGGGACACCGATATGAACTGGTTTGACAAATTTAAATGAGTCGATCATAATTGAGTTGTGTTTTACCTGCATTGTGTAATTTAGTAATTAAAAATATACAGGCTAAATCTATAGATATGCAGGGCGGAATCAACATATTATGAGATAATGAGAATATCCGGGGGCGGACCCACATGGTATTAAGGGTGGCAGCTTTTTTTTTTTCTGAATTTTTAGTTTTAGTGGAGATCTATTGGTACCGATTAATTTTGTCTTCTCTAAATTTATTTTGACCCCTTCTGAATGTTTGATTTGTAATTCGGGTTAAATTTATAATTAAATTAAAATAAATTTTTTGAATTATGATTGGTAATTAGAATTATAAGTTAGAGCATTAGAATTACAAGTCAGAATATTGGAAAGTATAAGTTAAAATATTATTTTTATCGAGTCCTCAATTAGTTAATGAATTAAACCCGATTCGATATTTTTTTTCCCTCCTGACAAAACTAATGAATCCGTCCCTGAGAATATGAGGTCTTTAATCAAATTCCATATCCTTCAAACACTACCTCATGATTTAAGTATATGATATTCTAATAATTTGTTTTGTTTGATAAGAGATAAAAGACTCAATGAAAATTAAGTTTCTTTTATGATAAATGGAAAAAGATACAATATAAGTTCAACGGTGAATTCCAAACTAACGGTTAGAGCATTTACATCCCAGCAATTCAAATGAGTTTCTAAATAACTGTTAACTATTTTTTAGAAATTAAGATTTCTAAAGTTTCTAATTCTCACATCTCTGAAATTAATTTTAGAATTTCTATTATACCACGTCAGCAACAAATTAAAAAAAAAAATTGAGCTAATTATTTGACCAGCATAAGTTTATAAACAGTTTTTTAATAAGAAACTTTACTGCATAGTTTATAAATAATAAACTCTCACGTATCTCTGAAACTGAATTAGAAACTGTCACATCAAATTAAAAACTCTAATAATATCAGAGATGTAGATGCTCAGAATGCAACTCTATATATAAGGTTAAAAAAAAAAAAATTTATATACAAAATGTGTGTATGAAATGATCATGTCTAATGTAATAAATGTATATTTTATATGTAAAAATTATTGTTGAGATAATTCATTTTGAGTGATCAGATATTCAGATGATCCCTTCTTTTGTAAAATATTGCATTACCGTTTATTTCACCAAATATTTTTTAATTTCGAACACATTTTAGCATTCTTTAATTACAAATTTTTACATGCCCATCCTTTCAAATAAAATTCCAATTCGGTCTTTCTTGAAACTTGATCCTAGATCTCTATGACGGAAAATTATATCAATGTATTCAAACCGTAACTTCAACGACAATGCGGCTTTTAAGAGGTGACCATCTTCATTCTTTATCGGTATCTGTGTTAGGGTTTTATCCATTAATTAATTTATAATTTGTTTCATTCAGTGCGGTTAGGAATCTAAGCCTTGGGTTTTGGATACTGAAATATTCCAATTTGCTATAATATTAATGGGGTTAAAACAAGAGAAGGTAAATATTACGCACTAATTGAGGTCGTGTTCGTCAGAAATTTTTATATTTACCATTAAAAAATAAATCAGTAAACCACGATTTCGTGAGAATTTTCTGATATCATGGACAACGACAAATTACGGTCACTAAAAAGGTGGCCGAAGGTGCCGAAATTGAGTAGGAACTAATACATTTCACTACCTTTGAGTGGACACAACGACAAATTGCGTCCATGATAAACATGAAATTCTCACGAAATCATGGTTTATTTGTTTATTTTTTTTTTAATGGTAAATATAAATATTTCAGTGTGTTCGTTAAACATGGAACAGGTGCTAAATTCTATCATCTTTTTATTAAAAGACGGATGAAACGTAAAAATATAAAAAAAAAACGATATTTTTATTATAAAAAAATTCTAGACACCCCAAACGAAAGGACAATTTTAATATTGATTTAATGTGATATAAAATATTATATATATAAAAATAAAAAAATGGACATTTTTTTTATTTGACAACCGACACAAAAAGAACAGATTAAAATCAGCAAAGTATAATTATAAATGTATTTTATATAATTAGATATGTTATCTATCAAATTTGATAAAATTAAAGAACATTGCAATAATTTATTTGATAACATTTTAAACCGCTCAGTATGACCAATTTCATGTATAAATATTAAATAATAATAGTAACATGAAAAGTTGATATTTATTTCTTTTCTTAGACAAGTATTTTTCTTACATTGTTCATAATTTAACTAGTAATTTCTATAAAACTTAACATACCTCTTACAAAAAATAACCTATCCCTGAAATTAAAAAAAATTATCGTGTAAAAGTAACTAATAATAGAATGTTGTCAGATAAGTCAGGCGGTGCTATACAACTCCTATCTTTTAAAATGGAAGAAATCCCACTTTATTATCAGTGCTGAAATCATAAATTTAATACCGAAGGGAAAAAAAAATATTTAAATCGATTATGACCGAACCAATAAACATATGTATTTATTACATATTGTTCACTTAAGAGCATTACAGTTCACTTTATAGCTGTCTATATCAATAGAATCTGAAAGCTAGTTAGCTAGACCACCATATTTCTTTAAAAAAAAATTAATTACTTTGTAGGTTTTCTATATTGTTCAGTTTATTTGAACTTATTATGGATAATATCTGAACATTATCCTTCAGAAAAATATAGTCTTTTTATTAGAAGTATAAAACTGTAAATAATTACCTGTATTTGGGATCTCATATATACCTTAATTATTTATATAAAATGTCATATTTTTATGATGTCGTGGATTCAAAATTCAGATGAAAAATCCTGTGTGAATATTAAATGAAAATTAAAATGTTAGATTTTCATTTTTCTAATATCAAAATAATTCATATTTTATTTATATAATTAAGCTTCTTTAAGTTTTATTTCATCTCCTTTAGCTTTATTAGTCGTTTAATTCTTCCGAACACCGACTCCTTAGCGAGAATTAAAATATCCTCTTTTGGCCTCTTTTGTCAGAATTTTAATTCTCTACCCGAACCTTAAAGCACATCTACCTTATAATTAAGACTCATTAAGTTTTACTCCCGGATTAAGACAACTAAACATAAACTCTTTAGTGTGAATTAAGATTTAATCCTATTTTTGTGTTGCCCTAAATTTGTGTTTACCATGGAGAGTAGACCGGAGAAAATGATTTCTGGATTTCCTTTATTACAAAAATGTTGAGTCAGTATAATGCAACGCAAAGTTTTAGAAGCAAGCTGTCTTTGCATCCCTTTTAAGGTACTTTAGGATGCAATTAAATGGCTGGACCAGAACTGTAACGCTTCTAAATCCGGGTATATTTTAAATTTAGAATCCAATTTAGAACAAAATAAAATAAAAATAACATATAGTTCAGAAAATAATTTATAAAAAGGCAATCAAATAAATAGCAAAACGTTTTATAAATTTACATAAAAGTTATATCTAAATTCTGCATATAATTTTAATTATACATTGCTTAGCCCAATTAGTAAACCCAAATTAGAAATATGCAAACATAAATTCAGCCCAACCCCCCCATATAATCTATCCCTCTTCTCTCTCTTTCCACAGCCAACCTTTCATTTCAATTTCTGTAAGTTTTCTTCCTCTCCCTCTCCTTCTCTCTTTCTCTCTTTTTCTTCTTTTCCGCCCCCCTTTCTCTCTTTGGCTGCCGCCGGCCACAAGCCAGCCCCTCCTCCTTTTTGGCCGCCGCACCTTTCCTCTCTACCCGCCCTCTTCCTTGGCCGCCAGCCCCCTCCTCTCTTTTGGCCGCCGAACCACCCTCCTTCCTGCCTCTCTCTCTCTACCCGCCCTCTCCCTTTCCCTTGGGTGCCGCTGACCCGAAGAAACCCCCAGCCGAAACCCCCTGCCCTCCCCCTCTCCCTTTCCCTTGGCCGGCCGAAACCCCAAAACCCTAGTTCGAAACCCCCTTCCTTCTCATTGGCCGAACCCCTCTCCCTCTCCATTGGACCGAAACCCTAACCCTAGACCGAAACCCATTAACCCACTAACCTAGAACCCTAACCCGAAACCCACTAACCCTAACCCTAGAACCGAAAACTATTAACTCAATTAAGGATTTCATTTAAAATGTTTAGATGGCAATTAAATTAAATACGAATAGAATTAAGAACCTAATCAAGCGTTTATAAACTTAGGAGCAAACCGCGAGGTTCTAGGAGACGCTGAGAATACGCGAGATCCCGACACACGCGAGGTCACTGAGAATACAGGTGCGGGTTCCTGGTCTTGTTTTACAAATAATATACAAATGCATGGATTGAGGTAAGAAAATCCTTTTTCAAATCTGGTAGATAAACTGCATGTTGTGGATGTCGAACATTCGTTTGATTTTGTTTAGAATTGCATGATAGGAGTTCTTGATGCATGGAATTGAATTGACAGGAATTGTGAATGTGAATTGGGAAATGGGGAAAGTAAATGATTTGTTTTTCTTTAAATTAGGGCCGTCCGTGTGAGGCGGCTCAGCATGTGTTTTGAAAATCAGGCTGTCCGTGTGTGGCAGACCCCCAGAGTGTGAAATGTGAACAGAACGGGTCGTCCTTGTGTGGCGGTTCGCCGGATGGGTCCCTGCAATGGCCCATCTAGAGTGTGATTGAACGGGTCGTCCTTGTGTGGCGATTCGCCGGATTTCTATGTACGGGCATGGATTTCCAGAGTGTGGAATTTAAAAACCTTAAATGTGAATTTAAAAGAGGCGGGAATGAAAATTGTTTTGAAATGATTGCATATCCGAGTTGATAGGAAATTTGGGGGAAATTTTGAAAACTTTACTTTACTGTTATTTGGGATATTAAATGCATTGATTTGTAAAAACACCGGGCTGGAACTAAATCCCGCACGGAGAGATAGTTCGATCTCTCATTGTACCACCTTTTATGTGAGTTCCAGGAAATGGAGAAGAAGGCATGGAGGAAGGCCGTGAGTGAGAAATTAGCGGAAGTTTCTTAAAGTAGCCACTATTTGTTTTAAACTTATATTTGTATGAACTATATATTGTGTGGACATGGCGGTAACTGTTTGACTGGCCATGTCTGACATATTTTCCCTTTCTATTTGTTTGTGAACTCCTTTTATGTTTAATATAGTGGCTTGTTGGTTGTATTATTGATAATGTATGTGATGTGCTTAACGCCTTGCGTTTAAATGCGCGGCGGGTTGTCCGGGGGTGTGACAAGAACCCAAAGGAAAGGGCAAAAGGCCTCCATCGAAAGAGACTTGAATTCACATCACCTCAGCTTACCTGACTCAAGCAAATTATAATCGGACGATTCTTTTAACATGACACGAATCTCAAAACAGACCTCCTACAATCTCCATAGGCACCAGATTGAGTTTGACCAAGATAAAATTAATCTGGACCGTCCGTTTCAATTTGCTTGAGTCAGGTACCTGGAAGGATACGGATCCAAGAGAATTACCCGTGACATAAAAAGGTTCACGAGTCAAAATGAATCTTCTATAATAAAGCGCTGCCTCGGTTTTGAATGCATGTATACCAAAGTAAAGACAGCTTGAACAACTTCTGCAGATTGGCATTTATATGTTTAATTGGAAAAGAGATGGTTCTTAATTAGGACAGCAAAAGACATTATTGTAGCAACCTGTTAAAATAAAAAAAAATGTACAGATGTGTTAATTATATACTTTTGGGTATGTTTTATATACAGTAATTAAATTGATGTGATTTAAAATATAAAACATTTTCGTTTTGAAAATATTTTGATTGGAGATCAAATAATTTTATCTAAACAGTTAATAATAGTTGTGTATTTTAAATTTAATTTTAAATAATCTTCACTTCTGTTGTGAATTTGGTAGTGTTAAGTGTTACAAGTTTATTCATATTCATGAATAAACATCGCCTGTAATTTCATAGTCAAATTGAAGTAAAGCCATTAATATAAAATAAATACTCATTTTTACATATCAAAATTATTATAAAATTTACAAAAATGTTAATTGTCAAATAAAA
>JAJGRW010000155.1:98845-220279 GCA_025461045.1 Carex parvula
TTCCATACACTGGGATATTTGTACTAATTAGAAGATAATGGACTCAAATAGATTCAAATTCTCTGCCGTATTAAAATTCGTGCTCGTACAGATCTTAAAAATCCTCTTACTAATTCAAAATTCAATCGATTTTTTTTAGAATTATTATAACTTAAAATTGAGAGTTTAAATATCAAAATAAAACCATTAGATATGATATATATTATTTACTTTATGTACAGTAAAAGATTATGGCATGTTGATTTTGTTTTGAGTAGTATAAAGATTGATATATGAGGATCATTTACTTTATGCACACATAAAAAATCATGGCTTGTTGATTTTGTTTTGAATAAATTCTGAACGTTAATTTTCAACTTATTGATTAACATATATAAAACTAAAATCGATAAGTGATAATTTTTTATGTGTCTGCTGAAAATATAATATAGATCACATATTCACGTCTAATGTTTTTTTTTTTATATATAAATTAACAAAAAATTGTTATTAGAAAATTAAAAAAAAAGTATGATATAGATTTAAAAAATAAAAACAGTTGAACCCTCACATATATAAAAATGACTTAAAAATTAATCATCATGTTGCGATTTTTCGGATATAAGGTCCCCATCTAAAATTTTATATACAGAGTTCTACAAACAATACAAAGGCAGTAGATTATTAATTAGCACCTAATTTTATTTGTAACAAGTTTAGCATATATAAAAAAATCGGAGGGAGATCATGATGTTAAACTTTTCGAAGATTATACTAAAAAAAAAAAAATCCAGTCATGGAATTCAAATAATTTCATCAAATTGATGAAGTACGTGCTTTCTATGGTCAAATCAACGAATCATAGTGGAGTTAATTACGTATGCAACACTAATCCTTCTTTAGTGTAATGATGTTAGACTTAGCATGCAATTACCCAATAATTAAATAATCTAGGGTTTGTACGTACTATATAATCTCGGAATCTCATCTATACGTTTAAGGGGGAATTTCTTCATGTATACCCCTCAAAAACTTTGAAAATTATGTGTTCCTCCCTCTAAACTTCAAAATTACAACTTCCCCCTTTAAAACTTTCAAAATTCACAAATTTACCAGTTTCATTGTGTTTTATATTAAAACTCATTTTAAATTTATAAATACCCATTTTACCCTTCATTAAAAGCATAAAAAATTTGTAGCTTGTTTAAGGAAAATGTTAGTCTTATATTTGATCTGTTTTCGAGAGAAAATTGAATATTTTATAAAGGATAAAGGGTATAATGGGTATCAGGTTTTTGAGGAAAAAATGCATATTTATAAAGGGTAAAGGATATAATGGGCATCTAACATTTTTCTTAAACAAACTAAAAATTATGTATGCTTTTAATAAAGGGTAAAATAGGTATTTTATAAATTTAAAATTATTTTTAATATAAAAGACAATAAAATGGGTAAATTTGTGAGTTTTGGAAGTTTAGAGGGGGATACGTAATTTTGAAGGTCTTGAGTGGTATACGTGAAATTTCTCCCAAGTTCAATTATGATGATACTATTTTGAAAAGTCATTTGGTAATGACAGATAGTAATCCATTTTGGAATAGGTGAGGTAGTACTTATATTGATTGCGCATTATGTACATCTTTATCATTTAGAAAAAAAAAAATGTTATCATAATCATAGAGGGTGAAACACACACACAGGGGTTGGCATTTTCATCAACCATTAAAAAAACAGAAAGTGGAGCACATGTCAGCCTGAAAATTCATTAAATGTTGGTAACGTCTCCGTCTCTTTGGGTTATGCTTTACGAGTGATGAGTTTACATTCTGAAGAACAATATAACTATATAGCATTATAGCTAACAATATAGCATAACACAAAGAGAGGCTGAAAATTCATTCTGAAGAACTTCACGAGTGATGAGTTTACATGTCAAGTTTTTAAATTTTCGAACTAATTTAATATAAAGTCAAGCGGTCAAAAAATAATGAAAAATGAATACATTAAAATTAACTTATAAACCATCTTTTTTTACCGTTACATTATACTAAATTAGTTCGAAAATTTATAAATTTGACATGTAAATGCATCACTCGTGAAGTAGATCAGTTTCAACAGTTTGAATGCATCGTTTGAAACTAATTTAACATGTTTTTGAATTAAGCTCACAAAGTGACTTGATAAGTTTAAGAACACCCTAGTTCTACTCATTAAAAATATATATTGAGAAAAAGCAAAAGCCAGCTGTTTGGTATCTCACAGAAGACAAAAACAACTCGTCTTTTGTTACGTTTTCTTCTTCTTTATTGATTGAACCTTTCTCACCTTGAATTGATGATTGGCAGTCTACTTCGGACTGTTCAATAGTGCCTTAAATTATGTGTGAATGTATACAAATCATGTAGATTTTCCCACTTAAAAAAACAAAAACAAAAGAAATTAAGTACAATTATAGCTAATAATGCTCACTATATAGTTCTTCTTCAGCCTCTCTTTCTGTTATGCTTTAGATTGTTGTCCGTAACGTCTCCGTCTCTCTACAGAATTGGAGTCAATTCCAAAGCTGAAAATAAAAGCTAATTAAGAACAAGTACTGCCTATTTCTTTCTTTTTTTCTTTTACAAAAGTAACATATAATGATTAAAATAAGCTAGAATTCAAGTAGAATATCGTTAATTTTTAGACTAATATAGCCGACATTTTTATTAATATCCAAAGTTTAATAGAAATTAATATTTATGCCCAGATTCCTGGGTTTTCGCCAAAAATGCCCAAGCCGGCCACTTTGTAGCCGGCTTACTCGTTTTTTTTTTTTAGTGATACTATGAAGAGCAAGATAATGAAATATAACACTGAAAATTTAAATTTTTTGTTTAAATTATTTGTTAGATTACTTCTTTTGATTTATAATTATGTTGAATTACTTCTTCTTTTAGAGATACTTGAAATTATATTGAATTACACTATATTACAATAAATCATGTTGAATTACACTAAATTACGTTAAATTATAATAACTTCGCTAATTATGATGAAATACGGTAAATTACGCTAAAGTAGACTGATTTTGTGCCATCTTTCATGAATCATAAAAAATAGTAAAAAAATTTGAAAAATAGTAAAAATTGGTATTCATTGTGTAACTAATTTACTGAGCTACTTAGATTGAATAATATAAATGAAAATCTTAATCGGAAACTTCAACTCAAGTTTTGAGGCTCTTCCCTTTGTTTTTTGGCAATTCTGAATTTCAAAAATGACATAGTGGTCACGGACGCATGCGTATTTTCGCAAGCTTTCTGAAAAGTGGTCATTTGCTGAAATCGGACACTCGAGCGCCGTTTTATGACCGTTTGAAGTTTCGTTGTCGTTTTTCGCATTTTCAGTGAAGATATAGTCCCTATTCATATGTAATTTAGCGTAATGTAATGTAATTTTGTGTAATTTAACTTAATATATTGTAATTCACCATAATTTTAAGTAATTTAGCGTATTTTAGTATAAATATGCTAATTATAAATCAAAAGAAGTAATCTAACAACTAATTTAAACAAAAAATTTAAATTTTTAGTGTTAGATTTCATTATCTTGCTCTTCATAATGTCTTTAAAAAAAAAAAAAAAAACCGAGTAAGCCGGCCATTTTATGGCTGGCTTGGGCATTTTTGGCGAAAACCCAGAATTCTGGGGATAAATATTAATTTCTATTAAACTTTGGATATAATAAAAATGTCGGCTAATATAGTATTATTCAAATCATATATATAACTTTCTCCCTAAAAAAATCAAGTTGTAATCTAATCTTTCAATTATAATCCTATAGTTTGGATAGAATAATGATAATTCGCTATATAATCGATTAATCACAGTAAATGCGGACACTAAAGTCTAAATGTAATGTGAAAAGTAGATAACATTAATATAGTTTTAGAAATTGTCATATCTGGAAAGGATGTTTTCATCAATTTTTAGTGATGGGACACTATTGAAGTGTTTTATCATTTATGTCATCCTTAAATGATTCTATGAAGAATTACATACATATATTACGAGTAGAACTAGAGTGTTCCTAAGTTCACCAAGTTTGTTTGTGAACTCAACTCTAAAATCTATCGTACTAGCTTCAAACGATCAATCTAAATAGTTGAAATTAATGTATCTTACGAGTGATGCGTCTACATGCAAAAAATTTAAAATTTAAAATTAATTTTTTATAGAGTCAAGTGGTCAAAAGGCGTTCAAAAAATGAATGTATTAAAATTAATTTATAAACCTTCTAATTTTCACCGCTTAACTTTATACTAAATTAATTCAAAAATTTAAAATTTTTTCATGTAGATACATCACTCGTAAGGTAGAAGGACTTCAACAGTTTAGATTCGTTGTTTGAAACCAATCCGATAGATTTTAGAGTTGAGTTCACAAAACAGCTTGTTGAACTTAGTAACACCCTAGTTCTACTCCATATATTACACCTAGCTCTTTGAACTTTTAATCTGAAAATGCATTTCCAAATTTACAATTTGTGATAATTACGAGTGAGTCTATGGTACTATGCATAGCACAAATTGGTCCGTAATACGGATTAATATTTTCGTTTTTAAAATTCTAACGGTCAATCTGAACTGTTCAACATGATCTCCTTATGAATATGTATTTTCAGATCGATTTTATATATTTTTTTAAAAAAAATTACTATTTTTTAAGATAGGTAGAAAATCACTTTATCTGAAAATTCTGGACTATCCAAAAACTGTGATTTTCTATCTATCTTAAAAAAATAGTAAAAAAATTCTAAAAAATATAAATTCCGGCCTGCAAGTACATATTCATATGAGGATCATGTTGAACGGTTCGGATCGACCATTAGAATTTTGAAAACAAAAATATTGATCTGTATTATGAATCAATCCGTGCTATGCATAGTACCATAGACTCACTCAATCCCCACATGTCTAACATAGATCGATGGTAATAATCTCATTTCTCAGTGAAGAGATATATGTTCAATCTTTGCAAAAGGTATGTAAAAATAATTGGATGAAAAGATTCACAGGAGCTCTTATTTCAAATAATAATAATAATAATAATAATAATAATAATAATAATAATAATAATAACAACAATAATAATAATAGTAATAGTAATAGTAAGGCATTACTATAATATTTACAAGTATAGAACACTTTTTTCAATGATAAATTTTTTAAAGAAAAGATTCACACTATCTATTTTTGCTTCGAATAAAAAATAATATAAATATTGTTAATAAGGTTATTTTATATATTTAAGGGTAATTGGATAATTTTTTTAATAACTAGTTTGAAGTTTGAAGGAGAAATTACCAAAAAAAACAAAAATCTAATTTCGGAGGAGGGTGAAAAGGTAATTGCCACAAATGTAAAGTTCGGAGTCTGTCACTTTATCTCTATTAGTTAATTACCTGAAAAGTTATGCAGTCTAGGTTACACATTCTAAATTTAATTGTCAATTTTAAACACAGTAATACATAATTTTAGTGACGAAATAAATTAATAACTACAAAATTACTTAAAAGTGTTTTCAGTGTTGGGAAATATATTTTCATGCTAAGAAAATACATATCCAAATGAAGGTTTAATTATCAGTGTAAATTTGACGCGCACAGATAATATGACACTTGCGAGGTGCTTTCATATGATATAAATATATAGAAATTAACTTAACAATACCGATCTTTCAAACTTCTTTTTCATGTGATCTTTCAAACTTCATAATTTTTATGTTTTTATAATACTTTAAGAATTAGTTACAAAGATATAATGATGGATTTCCAGTTGACATTCTAGAAAATTAGCTAGAAAGCAATCTTTGTCGCCTAACCAAGACTTAATCCAAATAAAAATATGACCTACCAACAGCTAAATGGTCGGTTGGATTCCAATAACAAACATATTTCTTTGCAAAATTAAATAATACCTATAAAAAAGAAAACTATACTCAACATACTGGATCTATACAGGAATAGCTTATACCAGCTATACTGAAATTAATCAAACTCAAAACAAAGAACACTAAGAGCACGATAAGTTTAAAGAACTAATTAATTACAAAATTTCTTCTCATAAGGATATATCAATATCACAATTAATTAATGAGATAACCTATTAAAACCATTCAGACCAACTTATTTGACCCGGTTTCTTTCTCCACTATCAAAGAATAAATGAACACAGACCTAGCCACACCAAGCATCAACCACCGACCTTTCATCTCTCCACTATATATAAATTCAATCTCCAAATTTAGAACCAACCATCCTTATATTTCAATCCAAAGTTCAAACTTCCCTCATTTTTTTTTCTCTCTTCTCTCCACCATGGCTGTTGGAGTTCTACAAGCTGTGACTATGCTTCTTAACACGTGCTCCAAGCACATGTCACGTGTAGCCCGGTCGCTCACCAGCCCGAAAAAGAGAAAGACCAACCTGAAAGAAAGCAACCCGCTCGGTCAACGGCGAAAATTTGAACGGTCACGATGGAGTTTGGAGGAAATCAATATTGATGGGGGAGAAATGTCAGCCGTTGAACTTCTCCGGCGTGATTTATTATGATGCCGACGGAAAAAAGCTGGATACCGTGCCGCCTCGCTCTCCTATGCGGAGCCCTCTAAGGACCTTGGGGCAACATGTAACTATGCTGCCAGTTAATTAAAATTAGGAAAAAAGGATGTTATTATTCCTTGAATAAGGAAAGGATAGGAAATGGTTTGCTTCTGTAAAATTGTTATTGCAGGTTGTGATATGATTTCGCCAGTAAGGATGAAAGTACGTAGCTTTTATTACCAGTTAGGTGTTAGGTGTTAGCTAGCTGTTTGGCAACAAATTGTATGTTTCAATGTTCTAAGTTTGGCTCGGCTCTGTGATCATATTGTCTATGTAAATTATAAGCAAATAACGAAGAAATAAGCATTAAAAAGAAATTGATATTGAAGAAATAAATATGCCAAAATATACATATATATCTCTCTCTCTCTTTTTTTTTTTTTTCCGTTATCTGTTAATTCTCTTTCACTAGAGAGACGCTAGCTGTTAGGTCTATTACTGTTTCAAAAAGATTGGTTTTGTAGGATAGGAAGAGCACAATTTAAAAACTAAATTCAATGCAAAAGAAAACAAAGAATATATGGATTGTTTTGTGCGTTACAGTATCTCCTCAGTATCCATATTTAAAGCAGAACAATAGGTAAATAAATAACATAACATAACATAATTATAATTCTGCAATTGTCAATTATCTAGCAAACACATATAATACAAAGAATCTGATATATATGATAAAAATGAGCTTCGAACTTTTTTCTTTAATAATATTTTTGAAGTAGATTTCTGTTAACAGTTGTTCGGGACAAAATCGTTCTGTATTTGTCCACCAATAAAACATCGTTTACTGCAAATTTCATATAAAACAGAGAAATTTATATATATAGCCATCATAACTTTTCTATAAAATATTACAAAATTTGTAAAAGCTCACACTTTTCTAATTTTTTTATACAGAGTAATAATTTTGACAAGGCCTTGTTGGTGGTCGAAAAATATCACTTTTCATTGAATTACAGGGGAAAACCAACTGGATTTTTATTTGAGACACCAATTAAGCATTGAACGGAGCAGCTTCTGCTTTGAGAAGGTTTCTGTAAAAAGGTAACTCAATATTATGGGAAGCAAACCCACTATTCGTACTTCATGTCAATTTTCAAAAAGGTTACTGATATGGATCTTGAACTTGGACTTGAAAAGTAATTGATTTTACATATCTGTGTTGATAGTGGGCGAACTGATAAGCTTGCCAAAAAAGTGCAAAGCACCGAACTGATGCAAAAGTCTTATCTTGTTTCTTTGTAGTTATTCCTAAGAGTATTCCATGTAGCGAGTCACTGTGGCATAATTCATTTTTTTAGAGCTCCTGGCGTTCCGTACTTCCGTGGAGTCTTAAATAAGTTGATTTAAATTATTTTTATGAGATGGATGTTTAAAGTTTAAAAAGTTTAAGTAGGAGAAAAAATATCAGAGAAACTTCATTCATTGACAGCAGTTTCACAAACAAAATAAAATCATATAAATATAGATAATTTAACTTAGAGCGACATAAAATTAAGATTAAGTCAATTTAGGTTGGGATAACAATTAGGCATTTAGCGGCATAAGTGAGAATTAAAATTTATATTTTTCAATTCAATACTCAATCAAACATGAACAAGAGGACTTCCAGTATTAAAAAAATATTCTAATTATAATATCACATCTTATATACTTTAATATTTTCTTAACTGCTATATTATCTTTCTAATAGAATTCTTAAAATGCCTATGGAGATGGTGGTCTATCAACCGCTAGTGTCGCCCAACTCGTAGTGAAGACAGCAAAGCTCCAATTTTTGTATTTAGCGTATAACATTAGCCCTTTACTGTGTAGATTAGTACTTGCTACCTTAGTGTATTTTTGGTACTTAGACTCATTGCAAGCTTGGTGTATAACTTGGTTACTATGCATATTATGTTGCTATTTTTTAGTTCTTTTGAGTTCTGCTATGCAGGTTAACCGGCACAAAGATGCTTCTCTTTTGTTGCACAATGACTTTGTAATTATGGTTTCATGTTAATGAAACGGGCATATGTCTCTTTTAAAAAAAAAATAGAATTCTTAAAATTGTCGGGGGTTTTAGAGATTTGAAATTATTTTTTAATGAGAAATTAATGATGTCACTGATCATTTTTTATGGTTGTTTACTAACGGGAATATATGCATCCATATCAGAGGAATAAGAACCTATATAGGTCAGACCTTAGGCTGTAGTAAACGCATCAATCAATCAACTCATTTTTCAAGTTGAAAGAGAAGTTGTAAATTTGAGTGTTACATCTGTGGTAACGAAATTAGAATAGAATGGTTTCCAATTTTTACTTTTGCAGGATTCTCTTCAAAAAAATTTTTTTTTTACTTTTGCAGGATGAAATGATAAAAAGTGTGATTGGATGAATTCAAATTTGCATCATTTGTTATCTTTGGTTGGATTGAGAATAGGCTATTTTTGAAGTTAGACTATTCGGAATAGTCTATTCGGTATTTGATTGGATTAAATTAGTTAGAATAGTGAATTCAAACTTTTTGTTTTATAAGAATATATTATTTCTAAGAGTTTTGAGATTTAGCTATTCTAATAAGACAAACAATAACTATATTTTAGCTATTCAAGATATGCTTGTTTTATCTATGATACTAATTATTGTACTTCAATGATAGATATCTAATTATATGCACATGACACAAATAGGCAACAAAATCATGAGCATAGAAATATACCTAAATTTCCTCATTTTATATCATTCATTTCTTTCACGATAAAGTATAGTTATTCTGGAAAGATGTTTCTTTCACTCTATTTCAATATTTCGTAATAGTGTTTGATAGAAAATTTTGGTGGGAAAAGATAGTCCAGCATTTTTATTAATACCCAAAAAAAAAGAAATTAATTAATCTGCTTTCAAAGGCAAATTATTATTAAAAATGCCCTAACCGTCCCCTGCTGGAGCGGTCTAGACCCATAGCAGACTGCCCAGGGGGGAGGTGGTCCACTATTTTTTTTTTTTAGAGAGACAATATGAATATCAAGATGCTGAATTCTAATGCTAAAAATTTGGTTTTTTTTTTTAAATATTAATTAGATTACTTCTTTTAAGCATATTTATACTAAAATACGTTTAATTGCTTGAAATTATGTTAAATTACATTGAATTACACTAAATTACTTTAAATTATGTTAAATTACATTAAATTACGCTAAGATACGATAAATTACGCTAAATTACATATAAATAGGGACGATATCTTCACTGCAAAGGTGAAAAACAATGACGAAACTTCAAACAGTCATAAAACGGCGCTCGAGTGTCCGATTTCAGCAAATGACCACTTTTCGGAAAGCTTGCAAAAAGACGCATGCGTCTGTGACAACTATGTTGTTTTTCAAAATTCAGAATTGCCAAAAATCTAAGGGAAGAGCCTCAAAACTTGAGTTGAAGTTTCCGATTAAGATTTTTCATTTCTATTATTCAATCTAAGTAGCTCAGTAAATTAGTTACATAATGAACTTGTAGAATACCAATTTTTACTATTTTTGGAATTTTTTTACTATTTTTTATGATTCATGAAAGATGGCATAGAATCGACCTACTTTAGCGTAATTTTGCGTAGTTTAGCGTAATTTACCGTATTTTAGCATAATTAGCGAAGTTATTGTTACTTAGCGTAATTTAATGTAATTTAGTGTAATTCAATATAATTTGACATAATTTTAAGTAATTTTGCGTATTTTAGTATAAATATGCTTAAAAGAAGTAATCTAACAAATATATAAAAAAATCCAAATTTTTAGTGTTAGAATTCAGCATCTTGATATTCATATTGTCTCTCTAAAAAAAAAAAAATAGCGGACCACTCCATGAGGGGGCGGTCTGCTATAAATAGTGTATCGCCTCCCAGTGTGGCGGTTAGGGCATTTTTAGTAAAAATTTTGAATCAAGGGCAGATTTCATAATTTTTATTTTTTGGGGGGTATTAATAAAAATATCGGAAAGATAGTAGGCAGAGAAAATGACTGCACTGTAGAAATAAAAGAAAATGCCTGAAATTTTTGTAATAAAAAGTAAAAGACCTTTTTTTTCTTGAAATTAAAAAATGTTTAGAGAAGTCAATGTTTTAGGTGTATATCTTGTCTAGAGGCGGAACCAGAAAATTAAGATTGAGAACGTTGAATAAATAAGTATCATGTAATTTTATTTTATGAGGAGGGCTGCAAGTATTTCTTTACAAAAATTAATTTTTTTTACAAAATAAAATTGGAAATATTTCTTTACAAATTTTTTTTTTTACAAAATAATGGAAATTTTTTAACAAAAATTAATTTTAGTTCAATACCTGACTAAGTAGAATGGCCATGTTCGGCAAGCAAGATTAAGACAGTGCAGCTTAAGGATTTAAGCTTTGCTAAGGAGAGATTGTTCGGTAGAAAAAAGATTAAGAATGAAAGCTTAAATATAATAAAATATGTATTGTTGGGCTCTAAAGAGGCGCTAAGGAAGCTGATTTCTTAAGGAAGCGAAAATCTGAGCTTAAGATTTTAGTTTAAGGAAGACTAAGGAGAAACTCTTTAAGTCTGTCTAAGACACTTGTTCGGCCCGCTTAAGGCCTTAAGAAAGGCTAATGAAGCTAAATCCATACTGCCGAACATGTACAATGAGATTTGAGTTGTCAGTTTTAATCCGGCGTTCGAATCTCAAAATGGCCTCCCTATATCTAAATAGGCACCGTATTACTTTTGGCCCTGCTAGAGTATTGTAGTCAGTCCGGTATCTGAGGGGCTGCGGACTCGGGCTTCGCCCCTGACCTTGTGTTCACTCTTACACAATGTTTAGTATTTTTTTAGCAGATATAGAACGTATGTAAATATTTTTTTTTTGTGGTAGTTTATGTAAACATGTAAGCATCTTTAACACTTAAATATTTGCAAAAATATGACAATACGCTGTTTTTAACATTATACTAGTTTTTTTTTAAATATATATATATTTTTTTAAATATTTAACTAGTTTTTTTTTACACGTATAAAGTTGAATACTTAAATTAGTTTTGTTTCTCTCCGAGTAGATGCTGCAACGATATCATTCCTAAACCAGAAATCCAATATCAGAGTCAGCCCTATATATATATATAGAGAGAGTGGCTAATATCAAACGTTTGCACCAAGGCCTTCTGTAACCAAGTCGTTTTTGGATTTTCAAAATCCAAACGGTCGATCTAAACCATTAGATGTGATCTCTATATTAAAATCTGCTTGGAGACCAAATTTCACATTTTTTGGAATCTTTTTACTATTTATTAAGCCACTTTGAAAATTGCTGATCACATGGTCCAGAATTCGGTTGCACTGTTTTTACTGTTCACCTGGATCAGCAATTTTCAAAGTGGCTTAATAAATAATAAAAAATTCCAAAAAATGTAAAATTTGGTCTCCAAGCAGATTTTAATATAGATTGAACATCTAACGGTTTGGATCGACTGTTTGGACTTTGAAAATCCGAAAACAACTTAGTTGCACGAGGGTCTTGATGCAAACGCTTTGATATTAGCCTCTCTCTCTATATATATATATAATAAGTAAAGTCAGACACACTAAAAGTTTTACGATCCAGCCCTCCTAATATGAAAATTAGAAATTTTGCAAAACAAAAATAATTTTCCTATTATTTGAATACTTTTGCCTTCTTCATGTCAGCACACTAGCCTCCTCCTGATCAGTCCCTGTGCTCCTATCTCCATCTTGTATCGACCTAATTTCAGATCATCCATCTGTAATGGGATCATGTCCAATTTGCTGGTAATAATTGATGAAAGAGAGGTATTCCAACTGCATGCAATCTATATACTGGCATTATTTATTTAGGCTTTTCAGCTACTAGTAGTTTATTCTACTTATCAATGACCGTATTCCAACAATTGATTTTGAGAAGAAGCTTCAAAGCATTGGATTTGAGACACTACTTTATTTATTTTCGTGGTCCACGTTTTTTATTTTGTCTTTTGAAAAAAAAAAAACAATTAAGAGGTTGAAAACTGGGACCATCAGAAGAGTAAAGTTTAGTATGAATATACTTGTACTACTAACCAACGCCACTTTCTTTTTCCGTGTGGGTAACAGAAATAAGGAATCTTTTTTCTTTTAATATTATTTTTTTTTTCTACTTCATGCATGATTAGTTTCTTGGCACCTAATTGAAGCCATTTGTCACATTCAATTTGATACTATTATTGAAAATTATTTGCCTAACCTTTAAGAATCAATGCAACTCTTATTATAATTATACGCTAAAGTAGGATTTACACAAATATTTAGGTGCATGTTAAACTAGTCTTATAATTTTAAGTTTTTTTTTTTTTTTTGAAGTTCAGTTAGCAAACTGCTTACCGACTATTTCATTAACATAAAAAATTGAAGTACACAATTATTTACACAGTCACCCTCCGGAAAACAAAAAACCAATTAAGGTGCCCTAATCTGACAATACAATATGTAAAGCACCATTAATTATAGAACCCGAGAACCACAGTTGATTCATATCCCCGTTCTCACTCAAACGACCGCAATCCATTGTTGGATCTGGATTTGGGTGTCCTCCTTCAACCGAAAAGCGCTCTTTTCGTCCCATGCAAACGTGCGTCGATTCCTCTCCCTCCACAGTGCCCACACACCAACCGCCCACGTGGCATCCCACCGAATACATGCATCCTTGTTCCCTAGAGTCCTACGGGACAACCAAAAATCGACCACCGTGGTGGAACCAGTCATCGTCACTGCAGTCATGTCCGGAAGTGATGTTGACCAGAAGTGTTGTGCATACGGACATGATAAGAATATGTGATCCCTCGTCTCCTGGCCGCTGTCCCCGCATAACACGCAACCATATGGCACGTGGCATCCCCTACCGACTAGTACCTGTTGGGTGAGAATTTTGTTCTGAATTGCCAGCCAAAGGAAAACTCTGACCTTGAGTGGCGCCTTTATCTTCCAAAGGAACTTGTAGAACGGGCATGTTAGACCCCCATTTTGCATAATGGCGTACACAGATGCTGTGGTAAAATTGCCACTCTCCGTCCATTTCCATCTTAAGACTCCGTCGATATCCCATGTGGTTGATACAAGAAATAGCGGTATGAGATGTTGGAGACTTTTCATAAAAAAGGAGTCTATCTGCACCGCCGACAGTTGGGCTACCGTTTGAATACCATACAAGCGATTAATTGTCATTGCCCAGTGGCCGTGTGGTTCATTCTCAAGCTGCCAATAGCCACTTGAGGAGCAGTGTCTCATTTTGCGTGGTGAGGCTGATGATCCCCTTGCCCCCATTACATATAATTTTAAGTTTTTTGCAAGTTGGGAATCTTTTCAATTTATTAAAAAATAAAAGATAAATTTAAGTTTCCTTTCAGTATTTGATTTTATTACTTCGGTATTAATTCAATCCTCTTGTTATTTTTACCATATTTTTCACCAATTCCAAAATTTCTTGAAGAAGCAAGATAAGATATCTGAAACAGTTCAAATGCCGATAAAAGGGGCTCTGCGATCAAAGTAAATAAATCCCAATGAAAAGAAGATCAATTATCATGTTTGCATCCAGTTCCTTTTTTTTTTGCATATTTGTATAGTTTAGATTTCTCCCAAAACTTCATGCCTTCAGCAGCTCATAAAATTAACGAGGGCTGTGATCATTGGATCAAAGTTGTAAACGTGCACTGTCAACGGAAAGAGGCTGCACTCCCCTCAACCGGATGTCACTGTTGTGCATGCGGATATGGTTAAAGAATCGTTTAAAGATAATCCGTATGATGAGGACAATATGCAATGCAGTGACCAGATGGAGATGCAGATAGAGTCACAACAAGTAGAAAGATCAAAGGCCCAGCGGAACAAGGGACGACTAGTAGTTCTTAATTAAGCGGTATCTCTTTCTCTTAATCTATTTTATGGATAAATTAATCTCTTGTATTATCTGAAATATTAGAGGCATAGGGTCCAAACTTGCTGTCAGTAACTTGAAAGAACTGCTTACTTTACATAAACCTATTTGTTGTATTATTAAGGAACCGTGGATTAGTGGTACGCGTGCAACCCGTACCATTGAAAAACTAGGTTTCTTTCACTCTTTTCGTGTAGAAAGTGTTGGTTTTTCAGGTGGATTTTGGATGTTGTGGGACGGTGCGAGGGTGTCGCTCCAAATACTACAAGCTCATCAACAATTTATTCACACAAGGATGCAGTTGGCGGAGGGACAAACTTCTCTGTTCACTGCAGTATATGCTAGTCCAAGGAGGCATGGACATAAACAATTATGGAACTACACAATATAGCCCAATCAAACCAAGAGCCGTGGGTTCTAGCAAGTGATTGGAATATGATCCTTGATGCAAGCGAGAAAAAGGGAGGAGCCCACCAGATCTACAAAAATGTCGTGAATTCAGGGAAGTTCTCTCTAATTGCAAAATATTTGATCTAGGTTTTCAAGGCAATAAGTTTACTTGGAAACGTGGGTCATTATACCAAAGACTTGATAGGATTTTGTGTAATTTTGAATGGCAAAACAATTTTATGGATGCATCCGTTAACCATCTACCTCGAATTAAGTCTGACCACTCACCTTTGTTGCTCCAATGGAATAAAATAATTACAACTGTTGATAATTTAAAAAGACCCTTTCGATTTCAAGGTGCTTGGCTTACATATAAAGATTTTAATTTTTTTGTAAAGGATAATTGGTTGTTAAATATGCCTCTCCTTACTGCAGTTTCGTGTTTTGCAGATAAATTACAGAAATGGAATCGTGAGGTGTTCGAAAACATCATAATAAGGAAGAAGCAACTACGAGCTAGGTTAGAAGGTTTGCAAAAACCTTTGTCTAGACAACACGATCCAAGACAGGATCAAAAGAGAAATCCAGCAACAATTACTCTTAAAGATCATGCGAACCGAGAAAAAATGGAATGGTTGTGCTGATCTATTAGCAAAAAATGCACTTTCAAGTGGCATTATTTTTAGGTCCTTAAATTTTCTCTCTCATTTTATAAAATAATTTGTATTGTGCAGATATATTAGGTGCAAATTATAATAACTTGTTTAATTATATTTAATAAAATGGGAGGTGTACTCCTCTGATGGCTATGCCGTAGGAGAGGTGTGCTATTTTCCCTTGTTTGATAAAAAAAAAAGTTGTAAACGTGCATTTTGTATGAAGAACGCAATGGCCGCAACCGCAAGTTGCTAACATTCAGGACTAATTATATAACAAAGTTCATTTGGTTGACGATATCTGAAATTCTAGTTTTAATGCCCACCTATCTGACGCACAATGTAGTTACCGACAAATCAATAGACAAGCACAAAATAACATCTGTGCTATTTGACAAATTATATCAGTATTGTATACACAAGAGATTACTAAACTACCTTCCCTGCATGTCAAATATTTTAAATGATTTTGTTTAACCAGTTCAAGGTTAAGTAATATCTAAAAATCATAAAAAATTCACATATTTCACAAAAAAAAAAAATTATTATATGAATGAATGAAAACAAAAATGACATAAATGATAAAATGAATGATAGTCTATATAATTTCATTTTTATGTCCCTTCTATTAACTACTATAAGAAAATCAAGAGAAACATGACTATGCCTTTTGCCCTGAGATGAAAACTATACCCTTCCGTCATTTGATTTGAGATATACTGGACTGGTCCAAAAAGACCTAACACCTTTTTTCTACCTCACACTCCGAGTCACGATTCAGAGCAGTGCAAACCCTAGTTGACAATCCTCTTGCAATTATTCAGATTGTTTTCCTTAAAACTGATATATTCCCTCGAAATTACTCTAATAATTATTTGTGCAAGTTCATCCAGCTTAAGCTTCCATTAGAAATCTTATTCATGCAAATAAAAGACCATAAATGATACAGTATTTTCCTCAAAAGGTGAACACAGAAAATAACTTCTCCAAATATAAATAAAAAAATTGTTACTTACAATTAGATTTTAAACATCACCGAAGCTTGATGATGAGGTTTCTATCAGCAAATTTAGCACCAACTACTTTCCCCTGCATGCTGCCTGGCAGTTTGATGATACGTCTCTGATCCCCTGCTTCAACTAACAACTCCAAGCCACCACGATACTGCATTTTGCATAAGTTTAATGTTATTATTCTTGCTCTTTGCCACAAAGAAATAACTAATAAAGGAAAAAAAAATGAAAATAATTAAGCATAACATACTTGAAAAAGCTTGATCTCCGACTTGTCAAACCCTGGCATGAAAAGTGTCACCACCTTCTCCTTAGGGTCAAAAGTAACATAAGAATATTTACAGTTTGGTCTACACTTTAGAAGCTCTTTAGCACTACTGGTGAATGAATCAACAGATGAATCCAGTGGAAGTATTGAGAAAGGCAATGGAGAAAACTTTTCAGAAGCTTCTCTTTCAACTGGAGAAACTTGAGGGAGAAAACCAAATGCCGCTGACACATGGGTCCCAGCTTGAATGGCACAGCCCCAGTATCGTAATGCAGCTGAGATAGATGACGGTCGAGTCAGGTCCATTACAATATAGCATCCAAAGTTTCTAGGATTTGTAAGCCATAGTGAGGTTTTCTGAAAAGAAGCAAATAATATATAATTTTAAGAAGTATTGCACTGATACAAGATATGAGGAAGTAAAAAAGCCATACACATCTTTTGTTTTTTCTCTTTGGTATCCTGGTTCCTATTGTATTTAGGATGGTGTCTTTGATGTGTCATGTGGTTTTCAATTATTTATTGTACAATATCAGGAGAAGAAAAGCAAAAAAAATGAAATAAGCAATATTATACACAAATAAAATAAGCACAAAAACCAAGTACAGTTTTATAAGATTCTACTGGTACAGTCACGACTGGTACAATACTAATAAAGAGATACCTCAATAAGGCCTTCAATTTCAGTCCAAATCTCACTGCTTGTTTTCCCTTCACTTGTTCTACCATGCATCCTTACGGAGTCATATACTAGCTTGATTATAGAAGGAGAGGTTAATCTCCCAATATCAGTTTTTTCTGCCAAATCCTTCACATACTTTAAGTATGACCTGTTAATAAAGATACAAAGAATAGTTCATAACTAATGGCATCATAAAAAAGGAAGCAAGGTAATATATAGCATATAATATATACTATACAGCACATATTTCTATACCTTGCTCTTTCTGTAGCACCTATGAGGCGTAATGTTTCTTCTGAGCTCATCCCATCAAATACCACCACATCGCACTCTTTCTCAGAACTGCCTTTTTGTTCTGAAAAAAAGTTTATAAGATTTTGAAGAGCTAATACTGGTGCAAAAGAGTCCATACCCGGCAGCACCCCTAGCTCTTCACCTACAATCTATCCTATTGGACAAAAGTATTCATGCTTAGTGTACACTTTCCGATTTTACCCCTGATAAATATTACTTTAATGAAATATTTACCTTTTCAAGGATTCCTTGAGTTAGATTTAGTCTTGCATCAACTTTCTTTAACCGATCAAGAGGCTCCAATAGCATCTATGTTTTTCAGTAATATTAGAAACAGTTAATGATGGAAAAAATAAAGCAATGGTGATATCAATACTAAATTTTTACAGCTACTCTTTATAGAGAGAAATTGGAGGCATTATTGCTAAAATTTAAAGAGCACTTGGACCCGATCTTGGGAGTTTAATAGATTCAATTAACAATTGTATACACCCTCACAATCTCTTTTTTTCCTTGTGATGTCAGTAAAACTCCCTTTGGCAGTTTGGCTTCTCCTTAAAGTGTGTATGTGTGGTGACTGCATAATTAGTTAGCATCTAATTCCTTGATGGGTGGTAAGTATGACTAATTCGATGTGTCCTTTTCCTTATAATTGGTTGAATTGTTATTAAAGCAAAATGTCCGCAAATGTTGGAAAAAGGAGCTATCATTGCCACATTACCTGTCTCATCATTACCCAGTAAGAGATTTTGTCGTTATTTCAATTTCCTTCCTTCCTTGAAAGGAAAATATTTGGGAATTTTAATTCATATTTCATTCCATAGAATTGATCTATGGTCAATCACAATTGATAATAAGTAGGAAGAAAAGGAGCAATGAAGCAAAAACGAAATGTACTTTGCTAGTCTCTAGCTTGATAGCAAATAGGTTGGTCCCACATTCAGTGGGAGTACTTTGCAACCTGCAACCCATTAAATTCTCGGCTGTTGGATCCTGAGAATGTACAACCAAGCATGTGCGCAGTCCTTCACTCGCATAATACTACATTAAAATTTAATCAAAATTTTACCTTAAATATAATTATTCACACTAGTATAATTAGAGTGGATAGATAGAAGGGAAATAACCCGTGAAGCAAGAACAGACGCGGTCGTCTTCCCGGAGCCACCTTTTCCTATGAAAGTCACCAGCTTTGGTGCCTTGTTTTCAGCGGAAATTGAGTCGCCTGAGGTCGCCATTATTACAAATGGTCGATAGATTTTGCGGGAGATCCTTCTAGGGTTTCGGATGAGAGGGTTTAGTGAAGAGGAGAGAAGTACAGTACAATCCATTGCTGCAACTTAAAAATTAGGTGTGTTTCCGGGACGAAACTCATTTTCTACCTACGTTATCACTGAATATAACCAGCCAACCCGTACCCGACACAACCCCCAAATGTTCGACCCGATCGGGGAGGAATTCGTGTCCTCTGAGTTAACTCAAATTTTGAGTTAAGATCTGTACCGTTCGATTTAAATCCGCACTAGTATTAAGGGCCACGTGCGTTAGAGTCGGGGGCCGGATTGGTCCAAATTCTGATCGGACGGTCCAAAAAAATTAACTCAAATGGTGCCATAATGCAGAGCATGCAGATTACATCGGGGAGCCCATTGGGTCAATTTGAAAAAGGATTGTCGGGTCGGGCCATGATATAAGAACTCCACTGTTCATAGCCTGGGTTCAGAATGGGTTCGAAATCTTTCAATGACAATGAATAATAGGCTCAGATCAACAGCTACATTAAAAAAATATCATATCTTTTGATACTTCTATTTTTGACAATGATCTTCTCATTCTAATTTCTATCGATTTCAGGGTAGACACCTAACCTTGCAACAGAAGAACTCTTCCTAACTCTTTGTAATACACTTAATAATTGAGAAAAATGACCAAAATTGAAGAGTTAAATCAATAAAAAAATTGATACATCTAAAACTACTTTGTACTCGTGATTATCACATCTCTTGACTTTTTTTTGTTTGCCAATTATTTTCTAATTCTACCGATTTCATTGTAGACATCCTCCAACTGAAGTTTCTTACAGATAAATAACAAACTATTATAAAACAAAATAAAACAAAATTGAGGAGAGACTAAATTTTATTTCTTTATTATATCACCATATATGTATCAACATCAACCACTTACAAAACCTATATTTATAGGCTAGATAAAGCAAATGAAAAGTCATACAATTAACAAGATAGTTAATACAAAATTAAATCTAATAGAAAGTGGATGAGGTGGAGAAGGTGAAATGTCTACTATTATTATTCCATAACACTCCCCCTTAGATATTTTATCTTATATTATACACTATTAATATTGTACTGCAGGACAAATATTAATTTGGTACTTCAGGACCAATTTGAATTAACTGATACTTCCGGATTAGTTATGCTGCCTCATTAAAAACCTTACTAAGAAAAATCCAGTGGGACAAAACTTAGTGAAGGGAAAAAGAGTGCAGCGTGTATAATACTCCCCCTCATTTTAACGTATATCTTTTAAGCGACGGATGCCGATCTTCTGTGAAAGTTGCTCAAAAACTTTTCTTAGCAATGATTTTGTGAATAGGTCTGCCAAATTGTCACTTGATCTGATTTGACAAATATCTATCAAGCCATCCTTTTGTAGATCATGAGTTGAGAAGAATTTTGGCTAGATGTGTTTGGTTCTGTCACATTTGATATATCCTTCTTTGATTTGAGCAATACATGATGCGTTATCTTCATATAGTACTGTCGGGCTTCCTTTGATTGACTCGAGCCCGCATTCCTCCTGGATGTGTTGGATCATTGACCTTAACCAGACACATTTTCGACCAGCATCGTATAGAGCAATTAATTCAGCATGATTTGATGATGTTGCCGTCAGTGTCTGTTTTGTAGATCGCCATGAAATTGCAGTACCGCCATATGTAAACACATATCCAGATTGTGATCGAGCTTTATGCGGATCTGATAAATATCATGCATCTGCATACTTAATTAATTTGGACTTTGTATCTTTTTGATAAAATAGTCCCATATCACGTGTCCCGCAAAGGTAACGAAATCATGTTTAATTCCGTTCCAATGTCGGCGTGTTGGATCAGAACTATATCTTGCTAGTAAATTTATAGAAAAAGCAATATCAGGTCTCGTATTATTAGCAAGATACATCAAAGCCCCAATTGCACTTAAGTATGGTACTTCTGGACCAAGAACTTTTTCATTCTTTTCTCGGGGACGGTAAGGATCGTTTTTTATATCAAGTGATCGGACAACCATTGGTGTACTTAGAGGATGAGCTTTGTCCATATTAAAACGTTTCAACATTTTCTGGATATAGTTTGATTGATGGACAAAAATATCATTATACAAATGCTCGATCTGCAGGCCGAGACATAAATTTGTTATTCCAAGATCTTTCATTTCAAATTCTTTCTTTAACAATTTTGCAGTCTTTTTGATCTCTTCAGGAGACCCAATGATATTTAAATCATCAACATATACTGCAATAATTGTAAAATCTGAGATTGATCTTTTAATAAAAATACATGGACTAATTACATTAGATTTATATCCTTCTTTTACTAGATATTCACTGAGTCGATTATACCACATTCGACCTGACTGTTTTAGTCCATATAAAGATCTTTTTAACTTTATAGAATACATTTCTCGAGGTTTTAATTTCAATGCTTCAGGCATTTTTAATCCTTCAGGGACTTTCATATAGATATCATTATCAAGTGATCCATACAAATAAGCTGTGACTACATTGATCACTCAAAAGAGAGCAATGTTTCTTTTAATATTTATAAACTCGTAAATGCTATCGGTTCGGACTGCAAGCGCACAATCCTTATCGAGTAGTATATGCGAGGTCGATCCACAGCGAATATTGGTTCAATGCTTTGAGCGATCGAATCACAACCTTTCGAAAGGCTAGACGAAATCTGAAATTTGAGAGATGTTTGTTGATCAATGTAAATTAGGAAACAATTAAAAGTAATTAAAGTAAAGATAGAGATGAGAATTCCTAGGATTTTGGCACACCATTGCTACTCAATCCGTCTTGACAATATATTCCTGTTGCGTCTGATTTCCTGTTGTTGTTTTATGAAAGATAACTACAAAGGTCACTGCGATTTATGTTACGCCAGAATGACAGATCTTTCATCGAGACTCTACTCAGGACAATGCGATTTACCTTACGCAACTATCGGGTCTCTTATCTCCCAAATTACTACACAGATCACTGCGATTTACCTTACGCAAATGATGGAATTTGGTCATGCGTTTTGTTGTTCTGGTTTATGGTTTCCCCGCGAAGGTTTTCTTCACATAAACCTAATAGATCTCAACGAGGCTAACTCATCCAAATAGTTTAAAGAGTTATTAAAGCACTGTCACTACCCTAATGAACTCAAACTAGATCATTGAAATTAGATGAAGAGATAATAAATCACAAAAGCATATTCGATACAACAACAAGAAACCATAATCAACAGAAATATATATATCAAAACATTAAGAGTAACAAGGTTTACTGCCTAGCCCTAAGAAAAGGAACTTAGCCGCGGAACGGCATGGTTACAATCACTCCTCTCTTCTCTCTTTAATCAAATCTAACCCTAAGTACAAAGATACCAATTCTATCTGCCCAGGGGCCTTATATAGGAGTGTAGGGACGTGTAGAGGTTGATTGGGGGCTAAGAAATCAATCTGGAAACAGCTGTCGGCAGTTATTTCCCAAGAGACGCCTTCGGATACGGACCGTATCAGGTAATACGGTCCGTAATGAGACCTTGGCAGTTATGGTTGTAACTTCCTGCGCCATCTTCTGAGTCTGTGCTATGTCTGGTCCGTATTAACCAATACGGGCCGTAACCAAGACTTAGTTGAAGGCATCGCTGATCCGATTGACCTGATTCTAGCTCCTTTTGATATGAAATTGTCCCAAAACCTGTTTTCTGCAATAAAACATAAAGAAGGGTGACAGTAGCCTTTTTCTCTAATTAATTAAACATAAGTGTGAGAAAATATGAAAAACCTAAGCCAAAACCCTACGTAAATCATCATCATTTTGACTCTGATCATACATCCATGAGGCGCATTTGAAGGTTTTCAGTGATTGTGAGACTGATTAAAAATCTAAGAGTTATTGCATCCACTACAGGTGAATATGTTTCTTCATAATCAACTCCAGGTATTTGTGTAAAACCTTGTGCCACAAGCCTTGCTTTATATCTCACAATTTCATTTTTCTCATTCTTTTTTATTGCAAATACCCACTTGTAACCTACAGGGTTAACATCTTTTGGGGTTAAGACTACAGGTCAAAAAACATTACGCTTTTCAAGCGAATCTAATTCAGCCTTCAGGGCATCTTTCCATTTTGGCCAATCATTTTTGTGCATACACTCTTCAGGAGTTTTTGACACATAATCTTCCTCATTTAGCACATCAATTGCTATAGCATATGCAAAAATTTTATCAGCACATGTTTCATTTCGGTTCCATATTGTACCATTCTGTACATAGTTTATTGAGATCTCATAATCATTAGGTACCTGAGTTTCTTCTGGAACTTCATCAACCTCTTCTAGAGTTTTATCAACTTCTTCAGAAGTTTTACCATTAATCTCTTCTGGGATTTTATCAACTTCTTCAGGAGTTCTACTATCAACCTCTTCTAGGGTTTTATTGACTTCTTCAGGAGTTTTACCATCAACCTCTTCTGGGGTTGGACCAACTGCTTTATTCTGCTCTTTTCTTTTACGTGGATTTACATCCTTAGAACCAAGTGGTCTTCCACGTTTCCTACGCATATTAGATTCATTAGATATTTTTGTAATGTCAATTCGAGCAGGTGCGTTTATAGCTGGAATATGCGATTTAGTAACTCTATTTGTATCTGTAAATGCATCAGGCAATTCATTTGCAAATTTATAATCTTTTGAACTTCGAGTTCACATTGACCACTTCGGGGGTCAAGATAAGATAACGATGAATTCCAAGTTACTTGTTTATCCAACTTTGGTTTTTCTTCCCCTAAGTTTGGAAATATTGATTCATTAAAATGACAATCAGCAAATCTTGCTGTAAAAACATCTCCTGTTAATGGTTCTAAATATTTAATAATAGAAGGAGAGTTAAAACCAATATAAATTCTCAACCTTCTTTGAGGTCCCATTTTTTTGCGTTGTGGAGAAGAAATTGGAACATATACTGCACAACCAAATACCTTTAGATGGGACAAATTTGGTTCTCTTCCGGAGACCAATTGTAACAGGGAATACCTATGATCTGCAGTTGGCCTTAACCTAACTAGTGCAGCAGCATGTAATATGGCATGTCCCCATGCAGCAGACGGTAAACTAGATTTCATAAGTAAAGGTCTAGCAATTAATTGCAACCTTTTAATCAACGATTCTGCTAGACCGTTTTGTGTATGAACATGGGCCACTGGATGTTCTACCGTAATTCCAATAGACATGCAATAATCATTAAAAGTTTGAGAAGTAAACTCTCATGCATTATCAAGCCGGATTCTTTTAATTTAATAATCCGAAAAATGAGCTCTCAATTGGATAATTTGTGCTAATAGTCTAGCAAACGCAACATTTCTTGTTGCTAACAAACTCACATGTGACCAGCGTGTTGATGCATCAATTAACACCATAAAATATCTAAATGGTCCACATTGAGGTGTAATATGCCCACATATATCTCCTTGAATTCTTTCTAAAAATGAAGGAGCTTCAGGTCCAATTTTATTTGGAGATGGCCTAGTAATTAGTTTTCTAAGATAACATGCTGCACATGATAAATCTTTTGATAAAATTATTTTCAGGTCATTTAGGGGATGCCCATTTGCACTTTCAATTATTCTCCTCATCATAATGTTACCTGGATGACCTAATCTGTAATGCCACAGAGTGAACATCTTTGTGTCAAGTAACTTCTGGTTATTTACCATATTTGATTCTATTGGATTAATGTTCGTACAATATAATCCAATCTTCTGGCCATATTCAATAGATGTAATTTGGAAATACTCAATATTATTTTCAGTCATGGTTTCAAGATGATAACCATTACGTCGAATATCTTTAAAACTTAGTAAATTTCTTCTGGATTTACTAGAGTATAATGCATAATTTATAATTAATTTTGTTTCTTCAGGTAACAAGATACAAGCTCTTCCGGAGCCCTCAATTAAATTACTAATACCAGAAATTGTATTAACATGTGTCTTTGCAGAAGACAATAGAGAAAAATATTTCTTACTTTTCAATATGGTATTTGTTGTTCCACTGTCTACTAGACATGGATCTTCTTTACTTACCATTGCGTCAGTCATTTTCCTTTAAAATAAAAGAATGCAAGAATAAATTAAAATAAAAATAAACTACCTTTATTCATTAATTTTATTTACATACAATATAAAAATTAAAATGTAAACTAAACTTTTATAAACATAAACTTCTACATTATATTTTCTCCCTTAGTAAAGTGTCTATTTCTTTATCCATATTATGGAAGAAATCTGATACACCAAAATGTGTATCTATATGGCCTTCATATTCGGGGTCATTTTAGTTTTCACATTTTCTCTGTTTTTTTTTTTCTTAATTGAGGCTTGATAAAGAACTACAAAATGCTTGGGCGTACGACAGGTACGCAATCAATGATTTGTCATCCCACATCTGTAACAAACATCTTCAGGATGTTTTTCTTTCTCATTTTTCATTAATACATATTTATAACAAAATACAACTTCAGGTTACTAATACCATAACTTCGAGTTATGATGAATGAAAAAGGAGATAAATTCAAACTTTGTGAGATTTGTCATATGTACTACAAAGTAGATACGTATTAATAATTTCAGATTATTAATATCATAACTTCAGGTTATTAATGCCATAACTTCAGGTTATTAATATCATAACTTAAGGTTGTGAATAGGGAGATGAATAAATATAAATAAAAGAATATGTAAATTGCATAAATAAATAAATTTAAATGTATTAATAACTTCAGGTTAATAATATATAACTTCAGGTTATAATAAAATACTTATTTAATAACTTCTGGTTATTAAATTGCTTGACTGCGCTATGTAAAATTTAATTTGAAATAACTTCGGGTTATATTTTCATCCAATGACTTAAAATAACTTCTAGTTGTTTATATGAAAATTTCTAATAAAACTTCAGATTTTAATTGGGAATAACTTCAGGTTATTATTCATCCAGTGGCCTATAATAACTGCTGGTTATTATATTAAATTTATATTAAAATTTCAAATAGAACTTCAGGTTCTAAATAACTTTAGGTTATTATTCTATTCGAGTAATACAAACTTCGGGTTCTTGATAAATTTTTAGTTTCAATAATAACTTCAAGTTATTATTCCATCATTCACTTCAAGGAATGATTCTTATAAACTAAAACAAATATAATAAAAAATTCAAATGAAATTTAAATTAATGAAAGATATAATAATCAATCATATAAATACTTACATAATTACTTTGCAACTTCTTCCGAGCAATTCGTGCTGATAACGTATTATAAAACAAAACAAAACAAAATTGAGGAGAGACCTAAATCTTATTTCTTTATTATATCACCATATATGTATCAACATCAACCACTTACAAAACCTATATTTATATAGGCTAGAGAAAGCAAATGAAAAGTCATACAATTAACAAGATAGTTAATATAAAATTAAATCTAATAGAAAGTGGATGAGGTGGAGAAGGTGAAATGTCTACTATTATTATTCCATAACACAAACTTAGTTTTTGATGAAAAAAGGGAAAAATTGAAGAGTTAGTTAATAAATGATCAATACATCTAAAATTAAGCTTTTTATTTGCGATGAACATCTTTTGAACTTTTTGTTTATTGACACTCTCCAAATGATTTTTTTCTTAAAATTTCTAATAAAAAAAGACTAAAATTTAATTTTCATACTCATATTAAAATGTGTTATTAAAAAGAAAAGAGTTTGCGAACCACGACATAAATAATTAAGACAATGGCTATTGGCCAGTGCTCTCTGCTTCAAAGAAAAAATGTTCAAGCCTTTATGTATACTCTATGCGGGAAGTATTACATAAACCATGTGTATGCACCTTCGTTTACAATGCTATCAATTTTGTAGTACTGTCTCAATGTACTACAACTAAAATGGGACTTTCATTGACTTTCCTCCAATTGTCTAGCATCTTGTCGTTCCCAAAAATAAAAAAAATAAAGAAATAAAGAAGAAGAAGAAAAGTGTAACCTCGTCCATAAGCATGACATCTTTTGAATGATTATTAAAGGTACCAAAAAGTACGAGCACCAACTTTTACAGAGAAGTACAACCAAAATGATATGAGAAAGAATTTATTAAGATTACTCAACACACAAACTTGTATTAGCCAAGTTTACCAACTGAATCTTCATTGTCAGTATACCTCCATCTTCCCACTGCTTGTTCCAGAATTTTTACTCGAGTTTGAAGTCGATTAGCTTCCTCTTCAACCCAAGACCTACATAAAAATTCGAATTTAAGAAACTTCTTGTTTGGATAGAGGATAGACAAGGGGAGGGAAGGGGAGGGAAATTTGTTTTATAAATATTTTCGGGTGGATATTTCATTGGAGGGTAAGGTTACGAATGTTATTTTTTTTAATCTCCTAAACCTTATATTTTGTCACTCCCCAAAGTTGAATGGAATGGAGGAAAACAAGATCAACTTAATAAAAGAATGGAAAATATAGCAAACTCCCATTCCTCTTATTCTTCACCTCCCTCCCCTTCACCTCTTGTGATGCAAACGGGGTACAACACAATTACATCGAAATAATGAGACTACCAAATTTGTTACTGTGTGCTCTTGATAGGTTTTGTTGAGATTTTGACTGTAATTTATATCCAGGAGTTGAAACTGATTAAAATAAAATAACTGGAATAAATTATAACCATGATTTGTGCCTGTTGGTTTGCTTGTGCATATATATTAATAGCAGTACCATGAGTAGTCTGAGTAGTCTAAAATTGAAAATATTGATCTCACCTTAGAACATGCACAGCCTCCTTTTCAGCTTCCAACCTTGACTTGGTCTCAATCAATGATTCATATTTCCCATTAACATCCGCAGATATTTTCTCGATGCTCTGTTTTTCACTCATAACCTGATTGTTTTCATTAAATACTTTCTGTGATAACTCATCAATTTCTTTCTCCAGGCCCAACAAAATTGCCCTTTCACCCTCCAAAGCAATCTTCTCCTTCATATTTTCAGAAAGACCCTCTTCTGTCTCCTTCCTTTCCCTCCTTAGCTCTAACAAGGCACTCTCAAGAGCCTCCTGGCTCTTTATCTCTCTTTCTTGCTCCTTTTCAATTTTGGCCTTCCAGAATGTCTCTATTTCACCTTTTTTAATAAGTTCCCTTTTTATATCCTCCATTTCAGATAGTTTTAACCTGGTTTCTACCTCAATTCTAGTCAATTCTTCATGAATTAATTTTTCCATTCTGCCACTGGTCAGTGCAACTGCTGCTTGTGCTTTTGTTACAGGTTTATATGGTTGAATAAGCCTTGTATTTCCTGCAATAATTATTTAACTGATACATTAATCAAGAATACATGGTTGCTACATGCTAGCAGCTACTAAAAGTTGGGGGCATCAAAATTATATATTCATGGGAACTTTAACCTGATGTCAGTCAAATTACATTGGCTACTAAGCTCTTACTTGACAAAAGAGGAAAAAACGGCTACTTTGTTGCCAAAATTTTACAATTCTATCCACTCTGATCCAAAAATTTGCAGAAATGCAATTTAAGTTATCAAAATAAACTGAGTCCAAAAGCATACCAAATCTCATGTGTGGAGTGCCCTAATTTCATGGTTTTCGAAAATTAAATGGAATCAACTTAATCAGAAAATTATGAAAACATGAGGCTTGTCATGAATAACATTTTTCCTAAAATATATCACAAGAACTAGGTTACCGATATAATTATGAAATTTGGATCAGTTCCCAAATGGATGCATTAGATTAAATAATTTTCAAGTGATATTCATGAGTTGTACTTCAAATAAAAATTAGAATGGATAAAAAGGAGAGCATAAGGTGGTACACAACCAAGGCCAGAGAACAGGTGCTGCAATACAACTACTTCGAATAAAACTCAATTATTTAGGATTTATCTGTGCCAGTCTAACATATTTTGAATCTGAAAGAGAGTATGAACCATACCAAAAACTCGGCTAAATATGCTGCTTTCACCAGATACCAGGTCTGCAAACAAAGGTGCAGATACACCAGGACATGCTCTCAAATCCAAAACTGTTGCCTTTTTATTTATTATCTGGACTGTAAACATGTCAGACTTCATAAACAATTCAAAATAACAAAACTATGAATATAACACAGTAAAAAAAAAGGAACTTTCAGCTTTATTAGATTAGCAATACCTTGCTATCTATTTCTGTCGTGGTTGCATACTCGACTAGGGCTTTCCAATTGAGCATGTCAAACCGAGAGAGGTAACTACATAAAGGGAATGAGAGGTAAATAGTAATACTTTTGATATGTATATCCCAAACATGCCTCCAAATCCTACATTACCCCATGAAATGAAACAATATAGTTGCATAGCCATCATTCCCTAATTTGCTCAACAGTAAAATATAAGTTCATTCTCTCTTCCTCTTCAAATAGCACCAGGACGTGCAATTGTGGCATTTTTTTTTCCAAATGATGCCAGATGGGTTCCCTAGGGAAATTTTTCTGTTCTGTATGAACATATCTACTGTTAGTTTGGGATATATACTGCATTTAGAGATTTTCAGGGTCTAGAAGAGAATATTTCCAATATCTAAGTAAAATCAAGGGAGTAAACAGGAAAATAATGAAAAAAAATTAATTTAAAGTACCTTTCAGGAAGAAAATAAGAACCTGAAGTACTAGAATTGACAGAAGAGAGCTTGCTTGGTACAAGGCCAGCTTCTCCTAAACCTTTTTAAACATGAAATCAGATATCAAAAACCATAGTCAAGAAAAACTTCAAGGATGATTTTTTAAGCACGAAATAATTAAATTGCATGAGAGCTTACACTGGATACACCAAAAATCAGGGTCATTGATTTCGACATCATCAAAAGCAGTAACGACAGATTCTGTAACCAAAACACTTGGGGTAATCTTGTGCCTTTTACTCCTATATATCATTATATACCAGAATTCATTAAAGTTTGTAAAACTAAACAAACCATCGGTACATAGTTTTCATATCTATCAATTACCTCTCCAAGTGAGAACTCAATCTGACAAACCATCTTGCAAACTCTCGCCTGGTACATAGTTCATCGGCATTGGCATCATTTTCAACAATCTGGTACCAACAAAATAAATGAGAGCAAGTGCAGTATAAGTTAACAAAGATTTCTGTTAATTAGGATTAACAATCTCCGATTCCAAAAAAAAAAAAATTCACATCCAATACCAGTTTCGTGCGTATACATACCTCTAACTTCTTCAACACAGATAGAGCATTCTGTTGAGCAGTATCTGCTGGCACAGTTATAGCAACTCTATAGCCTTCCGATGGAGGCACCAGAAAAGAACAAAAAATATGGATTGATCTAAGCCATTATAATCTAAAATAAAAGGAGACAATGTTGGTTTATTATTAATAGAACTGAAATTAAATATGAAATGGCAAGTACCTGCGAAAAAGGTTTCCTTAAGTTTGTCAAGTGACATGCTGGCACTCTCATCTTGGTTTGATTCTGAAACTTGTGAGGCTTCATTTTCTCTAGTGTCACTATCTTTATCTGACTTGGTAGAATTCTCCCTAAAAGTCACGGATGGGGAAGGAATCGAATATTTGATACCTGGAAAGAATTATTTCATCAGTATGACTAGATTTTGTTTCAGTCACTGAATAAGTACCAATTAACATAACAAAAAAGAAAGATGGTAAGCACTCAAAACCTCTTCTGTGGTATGCATAGTAGGTTAATCCAGCTAACAGTATGACCACTGGAGCAGTAATTCCAACAAAAACGTACTTCTTCCATCCTGCATTAACAAAACTCCTTAACAAAACTCCTTACGTTAAAGAAATAAAAAAAAAACTGTGCAATGTGATTGTTTTCAAAGCCATATATGAAATCTCTCATCCTTTAATTTCTCTCTCTTGCAGAAATATACAATAAGTGTACAAAAATTAATTTCCTCTATGTGCTACACAAGCACACACCTGTTTAAATGCTTGGTTTTATGTTACCCATTTTCATTAATAAGTGAATTCCATTTGTGTTTCTTTTATGTTTCTTACAATATATATCTTAATATAGCCCTCTTAGTGCCAAACATACGCTAAACATAATACACTGAGCTTTACAAAAGACATCCCTTATTTTTTATATATAAGTTTGATTTAACTGGTTTCAAGAGGACCGGGGAAATCGACTTGTTGGAGGCCAATTTAAGATAATTGAAGCAATAAATAGCAAAAACTACCATTTCTTTCTACAGTCTCAGGTGTATCTGTGAGCCAGCCACCGAATTCGTCCCTTGAAATCTCGTTCGGAGGAATCCAGCAAGCTTCGACCTTCAAGCGAGAAACTCGAGGAGATAAAAAACGGAATTGAACTCGCCTAATTGGGAGCGAGAGATGGTTCGGTTGGTTGCCATCTAAGGAAAGGAGGAAGCACTTGCTTCTCTTCACTGGTTTGGGTAGACATGGCGGTTTAAGGAGAGAACTGGAGCTCATATTTAGACCCACTCTGTGCTCTTGAGAAGAGAGCCGACTAGGTGAGAAGAGATCAAGGGACTCGCAGAGAGATGGAGGCTGGTGGAAAGGTATACGGTGGACCTGGTCTATTCAACTTAAATGATTGTGGCACAGTCTGCTATCGATGGGACTCACAATCGCAAGAACATGGCTGGTCCCACAAGTAATTCAAATGGCGTTACCAGGAAATGGTGTGTGTGATGTGATTTACTTTTCTGTGCGGTGTAGTAGTCGATGCCTGGCCCAGTCGTCAGAGAAACACATGGATTATCCACTCCTAATCCTCTGTGCTGCCCTTGTGGTATGGACCGCCGCGGATTGCTAGAATAGTAGAGCATGTCCCTGACATGTAGGACCCCAACGAAATTAATGTCACGTCAGCTAGCTGGGTTGACCGTCACCAATTTATTTGGACTTGTAGAATTTATTCGGAATAATAAATGGTAAACTTTCTTACATAATACGGACCCCTGCAAGGCTACAAAGTGCAAACCTTAATCTTAAAAGTCAAAATAGACGTAAATAATACTTATGGTCCCCTTAATTAGGGATTATGCAAAAAAAAGGATAAGATTAGGGTTCGGTAGGGGTTTATGTACAACTGTACAAGTGACAATATTTGGGCCGTCCAGGCCAGCATTGGGTCGTTCAGTTCTGGTTTGGGTCGGATTATTTTTCTTATCCTGGTTCATGTATCGGATTAATCGGGTTACGGAGTCAAAACATTTAATGATTTTTAGTCATAAATTGAAAAACCTGATCACCGATAGGGGTGCAAACGGATATATCCATATCCGCTTTTATTTTTCAGATACGAAGACACTGGATATCAAATAGATACGTACGGATACGGATCGGATCTCGGATCTCGGTAGGGCTGTCAAAAAAGCTCGCGGCTCGTGGCTCGCTCGCTAACAGCTCGCTCGGTAGTGGACCGAGCTGTTAACGAGCCAGCTCGGTTCAGGCTCGGGCCAAAATAAACGAGCTGAGCCAGGGGTCAGCTCGGACCGGGCCAGCTCGGCTCGTTAAGCTACAGTGGATTTAACGTTTAGCCCCGTATAATTTTAAGTCCAGTCTCATTTTCAAAGGCGCAATTATACAAAATTGATGTATTTTCGGTTTGGGAAGAAATAATATGGGCTTCAGTTGCTTGAAGATGTGCCTGCTGGACGATTTCTTAAATTTTTTGAATGAGCTTTCTTATTTTTTATTTTTGAATTTGTATAATAACAACCCAATAAAGCCCAACGAGCCAGCTCGTCAGCTCGCGAGCTAGCTCGGGCTGGCTTGTCACAAGCTGAGCCAAGACTTTTGGCTCGGGACCCCTAGGTCCGGCTCGCTCGGCTCAGGCTCGGGCCAGAATTAACAAGCTGAGCCAAGGCCCAGCTCGGCCCGAGCCAGCTCGTTTACAGCCCTAGATCTCGGATATCCGTAGATATATGCATAAATATTATCATAATATATATTAAAATATATGATATATATAGAGTAGAACTAGGATGCTCCTAAGCTCACCAAGCCCTTCCGTGAGCGCGACTCTAAAACCTATCAAATTGACTTCAAACGACATTTTCAAACCGTTAGATGTTCAATCTATATTAAAATGTGCTTGGAGACCAAATTTTACATTTTTTGGAATTTTTTTACTATTTATTAAGATGGTTTGAAAATCGCTGTTTTCCAATGGTGCAGAATTTTAATAAAAATAGCGATTTTCAAACCATCTTAATAAATAGTAAAAAAATTCCAAAAAATGTAAAATTTGGTCTCCAAGTACATTTTAATATAGATTGAACATCTAACGGTTTGAAAATGTCGTTTGAAGTCAATTCGATAGGTTTTAGAGTCGCGCTCACGAAGGACTTGGTGAGCTTAGGAGCACCCTAGTTCTACTCGATATATATATTACTATTCGGATACGGATAATTAAAATTCAAAACCATATCCGTATTCATATTTACAAAGATATTAGGATATCGGATATCCGTATCTAATTTTTAGATACGGGTCTGAATACAGTCGGATATTATCCGATCCGTTTGCACGATTCACCGATTAGTCGGCAGGCTCTGAAATTGAAATTTCATAAAGATCCATCTCCAAAAAAAAAAAAAACACCCAAGTCAATACCCAATGTCAAACTTTTGATAAAATGGACCATACACAGATACACTACTAACATTTTCAGGTCAAACTGATTGGTACTAAGTTAGAGTAAAAGGTCTGTTTGGGACAGTTGGTAATTTGGTATTTTGTTTCATCTTAAGTTTGGATCTGGCAGGATTGAGAATACATTTTGATTAAGTTCATGTTTGATCCGGATCTGGACAGGTCTTACGGCATTCTTCTGCTTGAGATTTTCACCGGAGTAAGCCCCACTGATGAAAATTAAGAGATGGATTTAGTCTTTGTAAGCATGTCGAGATGGCTTTTCCAGACCATGTCATGGACATAATTGATACCAATTTGTTCTTGTTGAGTGATGGAAAAGACAATAAGTATGCACCGGAGAATGTTTCTGATTGCCTGAAATCAGTGATTCAATGTGGACTTCAGTGCACTAAGGAGTTGCCAAAAGAGCTCATTGCAATCAGAGAAGTTTCGGGTGCTCATATTGACACTTAAATTATTGTTATCAACACAACACAATTCAAAAGATCTAATTAATAGACAACTTTACCATCTTCTATTTTCCTTATTTCAATTTATTTTGCTTCTTTAATTAGCAAGTATTTTTTTTAGAATCTTTTGAAAAAAGAAACAACTCACTATAGTAAGACAATTCATACTTGTCCGCATTTGTTTTTAGTATATAGGAGAAAATTTCAAGCTTATATGTATTTCCTTTTAGCATGTTCTCCCATAAAATTAGTAATTATAAACACAAATCACCAGCTAGAGTAGCAATTAAAGATTAATTTTTTCTTTAATTTCCTTGAAACTAAATGAAAGGAAATTTTAAACAAAATATTTTGTTATTTGATTATGAAAAAATTTTTGTTTTACATATGGCTTAATTTATTGCTTTAGCTTAGTTGATTGTTTTGTTGTTTAAAAACTTTTAATATATACTTAGTGCATTATTTTGATGTTTGTAATTGTCATATATAATGAACTTGTAAATAAAAAAAACGGGTTTGTCATGATATAAAAAAAAGCTTGATATACTCTAAATTTCCAATAAAATTACGAAAAGGTAAAAAAGATTTACTAATTGCTTCTCATCTGGACTTAGATAGCTACGAGAATATTTATGTCCCCATTAAAAAAATTAACTGATCTACTAGGGCATTAATTGTAGAAGATATTTGTTTCCTACGTGGAATTGTCTCTTAAGGAAATTAATATTGCAAAATAATTAAGAAAAGATGATCAAATGTTTGAGAGGTAGCAATTGAAGGGTAAATTTGTCTATCAAATTAAAAATTGAAATAATATTGTCTCATTAACAAATTATGTTGCGCGGATATCAGTACCCAGAAGTTTCCACGGAGTTGAGTTCAGCACAAGCAAAATTACTTGGGCGAGAGATACTGGAAAGGAGCAATCCAAGAAAAAGGTCGTGACGGCACTTGTAGTTGTAGAGATATTGGAATGCCAACTGTGTTATTATGGTACTGTAATATGTATAGTTTTTCCTTCTATTTTGATTTATGAGATATGTTAATGTAGACTTAAAATATTCAGTGTTAGATTTTATTATCTTGTTCTTCATAGTGTTAAAAAAAAAAAAAGAGTAAACCGGTCATTTGCCGGTTTAGATATTTTTAACTAAAGTCAGGAATTCTGAGCATAAATATTAATTTCTAATTAACTTTGGATATTAATGAAAATGTCGGCTCCATATTGGTACATTCGCAACAAATAGAGAGGAAGATCACAATGCCCTTAATTTATTATCTCTACATGTTTCTTCCAATTTTAATATTACTAAGATTATAATTCCATATGTTGGATGATTATTTAATGCTTCTTTTCCATAGTAGCAGTATATGCCAAGCATCCTCTGCATAAAACGACATATGAGGTTAAAATAGCTATATTTACAACAACAAAAAAGTAAGGGACACTACAAGATTGAGTATATGCAAGAATAAAAAATAACTATTCCTGAAGGTATCACTATTACCGACGGAAGTATCCGCGAGGATACCGACAGTGTTAAGCACTTTTACCCTTGCGGATACTGAAGAAGAAAAAAAAAAAAAAAAGCAGGTCGTGAGTGTAAGAACACATGAGAAACGAGATTTACTAGGTCTGCAAGAGGAGATTCAACTTGTGCAAGAAATATTTTAAAAAGATTGAATGTCAGAAAACTCTTATTTAAAAAAAATTAAGGAAAAGCCCAAACTAGATAACCGAACCAGGAATAAGAACCCTACTCATTTGCACAATTATATGTAGCATATGGTTCAATGGATCAGATTGTACCAGTACGGGTCCAGGGGGACCCAAAACCTGTCAGGGTAGGGCAAGAGTAATGTGCACCAGTATGGTAAATAACATTGGTACCAGCTAGTACCAATGCCAAAAAATAGTAATTAAATTTAAATAGATAATCAGCATCAAACTCATTAGCTAATCAAGTACAAGTAGCAATGAGGAGTGATGGGTGAAAATAACTAATCAGGTTCAAACCCATTAAATAAACAAAAAAGGGAAAAAGAAGGAGAATCATAAATTCCTGAAATACCAATCCATTCAGTTTCATTGGAGAGAAATCTCAAAGCGGGTCATAATATGTTTCATTTAAATAGCCTTCAAACAATCATGATAAAGAACCAAAAAAAAAAATTAGAGATATACAATAAAGATCATACCAGGAAAATACAGTACCATTTCTTCAATTTACCGGTGCATACATATAGCCCTAATTCACAATCACAATTTCTGCAATTTTAAGCATCAATTATGCTTGCACTTAGTGCAATTCAGCCTCAACGGACTCCACAATTTTGCAATCGACCCCCTGTCAAGACTTAATCCAATTTCAGTTTACCCAAAATTGTGCAATTAAATATGAATAAAAGATCAGTTTAGGGGCTTTCTCATATATCAGTTGTCAGGTATCATAATTTAGTAGCATCAATTTATACAATCTGGTGGCATTTTTAGCACTCATAATTTATTTCGAGTATGAATTCACAATCACAAATTCAGGGAAATGAAAATTGAAACTTATCTATATGGTAGCAAGAACCTATACCGTGATAAAAAGTAAAAACACTAGTGCAAGATATATTAAGACAATGCTTATAGTAATCATGAATTCAGTATCCACTTTTAACCATAAATTCGCTTACCAGTATCCAATTTGAATCCTAAATTTGCATATCAGAAAACAGAAAAAAAAAAAATTAGGGTTCAAGTGACCAAGTTATCAAAGTCCAGCCACATAGAGCCAAGGAAGCACGGAGGAGAGGCAGAGAGTCGAGGAGCGGTCGAGCAGAGGAGCCGGCTGCCGAGGAGTGGAGGTGGAGCCTTGACGGATTGACCCCCTTCGTTGTTCTTTCTTGCTCTACATCGGAAATGAAAAGCCAGGAGAAGAGAAAGAGGAGAAGGAAATTGCGAGCGGAGAAAGAGAGAGAAGAAGAAGAGGAGAGCGCAAACCAGGAAATCATGAATTCTGATATGCAAATTTAGGGTTCAAATTGGATACTGGTAAGCGAATTTATGGTTAAAAGTGGATACTGAATTCATGATTTCCTGGTTTGCGAAACCAGAGTCGCAAATCAGTGAGGTATATCTCCGTAGAAATAAAATGCATTAATTTTTTTTTTTTTTCCTCTGCTAGAAACCGGCGAGAATCTAACCAGCTGGGCTACCTCCCATTTCTACGGAGATATACCACACTGACAATCAATGCATTTTATTACTAAAGTAACAATTAAGATCATTGATATGTTCCTTTTAGCAACCTATGAGAAAGGCATATGCATAATCTCTAAATACACGACCAATATAATTCACTTCAGCACAAACCTCACACAAAAATTTCTACAAACACAAGCCAGCTAAGGACAAAAAAATAAGACTTTTAGACGCTTGCCTCCAAAAGTAGTTTTTCATCTTCAATTTGTTCTTCACGTTTTTTCCTAACCTCTGACATTCTCTTATTCTCCTTGCCAATTAAATCAGAAATTGCTTGAGGTAGCAAAAACCCAGGTCGTTCTAAAAATGAGGCTCGGTCAAGAACCAGGGGTTCTCTTTGTACCACCTCAACCCCAGCAAAAGTCCATAAAGCAACTTTTGCTTCGCCTTTTATTCCAAGAGAGAACCACCCTGCACCTGACACAGCAATGTCTACACTGTTGACATCCCAGCTTGTGCCACAAACTTTGAAGTCTCTTTTTCTCCAGTCTCCTAGTTCGGCCACCCGATCCTGTCCAGTTGGTGGCTATAACAGCCGCACATGCTAATTAGGCATGATGTCAAAGAGTAACTTTGGGTTTCAATATATACTTTTCAGGTATTGAACAACAACATATCTATAATTGGGAAACAAGATGTTCTGATCCAGTACATACAGAAAAGAACTTCTATAGGTACAAAGTAATGGTTGCAAACCAGTATCAAACTCAGGTAAGGTAATCCATGAAAAATACCAGAGCAACAAAACACATGATCAACTATGAAGTTTCCCAAACCCAAAAGACTAAAAAAAATATATATGTATTTACCTGAAGTCTTGCACCAAAATGGCTTTTACGCAACTCATCAGCATTATCTATCTTACCCATGTGAAGAGAGATGCTAGGAGAAGCCCATACAGTTATGTAGATGGTTTGAACAGAGGCTTGAATTAGGTCAAGTCTCATCAAACCCCCTACATGCACTGTTTGCCCTGCCTGAATCAATTTATAAAAAAAAAAACAAGAGAAAAAATTGTCAATAAAGATAAACTCACGAGTAAAGAAATAAAGGGATGAAATCTACTGACAATGGAATTATTTGACAATCTTCACATATGCTCAAATCAATTCAAAAGCAGTTGAAAACTGATAAAACAATTTATATGAGTGCATCCTTAGACATATAAATAGCCTACATTTCAAATTTTATTCAATTTGCATATTGTCTCATGATGCATCACGGTTCATTAAATCAAGACTATTGAAAAGTTCAAATCATTTAATGAATAGTAAAACATACATACAATCTCGTCATTTTTGTATAGGCATAATATATGCACCAAGTAGATCACGCCTACAATTTTGCATTTCTTATATAAAATTTGATTGAGACAATTGTCAAGATTGTCAATTTCTATACATGTTATCTGTCAATGGAAGCGAACACATAAATAAAAGTATGCATTAAAGCTCTATTTATCACTCTAAGTCTTGATCCTCTTAACCATGAAATACATTCAAACCATAGAAGAGATAGGTTTTATTAAGATTGATGCTACTAGATAAAAGGAATACTACAAATCTGAACTTCAAAGACAAAAGGAAAATGAGGTTGGTACTAAATAAAACCCTGTTACTACTACAATCTCTCTAATATTAAGAATCTTCTTTATCTTCAAAAAATTATTAAGAATCTTTCATAATATTTTTTTTATGTTCTATAAGTTAATTTAGGACAAATCAATCAAAAAACTTCTAAAGCTGAAAGAAACAACATCTAATTAAACAAAAAAAGTAAGAAGAACATAAAAAGGAAAAAAAAAAAAAAACTTGCCTTCACCCGATAAGAACGTGGCCGTAGCTCCTTCCTAATCTCAACCATCTTCTGCTCCTCCCTATTCAGCCGATTCATCATCAATCCCGAGTGTAACAACCCGGGGGTGTCATACATCTTCACCTTAGCTGGCAAGATACCCGTCACCCGCAATATCCCCAGAGTTGTCCCCGGGACTGCTGCTTCGGTCAACCTTGCAATCTTAACCCCTTCTTTTTTTGCAAACGCATTTATTAGAGTAGATTTCCCTGCATTCTGGGCACCCACAACCCAGACATTGCCCCGGGGCCCAGCTGATTGTTTTATGCAAGAAATCAAATTCCTAATGTTCAGATCCTTGTGTGAACTCACCTGGATGACTGAATCAAGCTTGTGGGCCCCATTAGCCTTCGCACGGCCACGTACCCATTTATTTAGTCTGGCAGGTGATATCTGAGAGGGAAGCAAATCGACCTTTGTCGCTACCAAAATGAGTTTTGGTAATTTGCTGACTTTTGATCTGGTACCCTCTAATGCTTTAAAAAGGGATTTTGCTGCCACTTTAGGGAATGATCCATCAAAATCGGTGCAATCAACAACCATCACAACCACAGAGGTGGCACCTGCCGGTTTCATCAAACGGGTGGAGATGAACCGGTCAAAGTCAAAATCAGGAATTAGGTTTTCAACATTAGGATTTTTAATTTGGCCATAATTTCTCAAAGAATGGCACCTTGCACAAACTGTGACCATTCCAGCTTCCTGCTTTGCTCTTTTAGCCTCTTCTCTCAACTTTCTCTTTTTCTCTGATTTTGAGATCTTCTCCTTCTTTATTTTTTTTAAGTACTCTTCAGTTATGTTACCATATCCAACTCCCGGAGGCGCAAACCCATCCATTTTCCTTCTCCGTTTCCCTTCCTCATCTAATTCATCCCAATCCTTATCCCAATCAGTTTCTTCTTCATCCAAATCTTCAAATCCTTCATCGACATCAGAATTTGAAAATGACCCATCTTCTGATTCTTCCTCTTCTAGAAATTGGTCCAAACCGGAAAACTTGAACCTAGACTTTCTTCTAGACTTTCTTTTAGATGAGCGCTTCTTGTTTCCCTTAGATTTTTCCCCAATGTTTTTGTCCATTTCAGATTCTAAAATCTCTGCCTCCTTGAAATTTGAATCCTGCTCGAAACCCCCATTACCCATTTGATCTATGTCTGATAATACAATTGTTTCTTTATCAGAATCATTTTCTTCCAAAGAGGCACTAGCTAACTCACCCTTTACTTTATTCTTCCTATCAAATTTTAACATTTTACCTTTGGTTGATTTCTCCAAAGTTTCATTATCCGCCCAATCTGAACCCAAATCAATTTCTACGAAATCAGAGAAAGAGGCACTAGCTAACTCACCCTTTACTTTATTCTTCTTATCAAATTTTAACGTTTTACCTTTGGTTGATTTCTCCAAAGTTCCATTATCCTCCCAATCTGAACCCAAATCAATTTCTACAAAATCAGAGGAGGCACTAGCTAACTCAGCCTTTACTTTATTCTTCCTATCAAATTTTAACGTTTTACCTTTGGTTGATTTCTTCAAAGTTCCATTATCCTCCCAATCTGAACCCAAATCAATTTCTACATAATCAGATAAATCCTCCATTTCTTCATCCGAATCAGATTCTTCCGACAGCTCATTCACCAATTCATCCTCACTTTCAGAAAACTCATCAGAATCAGCCAAGTGAACACCATCAGCATCAGCAAAACTTTCTTTATCTTTAGAAGTAGGCGTTTTGTAATAACCAGGTAGATTAGGGTCAGAATCTTGCATAAACACGCCACAGCCAGGGCATATGTGCCGGGTCAGATCCTCATCCCTTCCTTCACTAATGACTGGTTTCCTGCTGGATTTTGGAGCGGAAATGGAAGTGGAGTTACACTTGCACAAGAGAGATAGAGAAAGCGAGGAGCATTTTCTAGCAGAAAAGAGAGCAAAGGAAGGACGAAGTGTTATTGGAATGTTGAAGGACGCTTTGTAGGATGAATTGCGGGTAAGTGGAGTTACGCCTGATGGGGAAGTGAAGGCTCCAGCCATGAGAGCAAAGCCAGGGAGCCGAGGATAATAGAAACTGGAGAAGACGAGAGGTTTTGATAAGAATAATAAGAAGAGGGGTTTAAGGAGGGTGTTACTGGATAGGCCCGTAAAAGGCACTAATACGGCCCACTATCCGTATTTTGTTCTATTTCGTTTGTGCAGGGAAAAAAAATTCTATTTTGTTTTATGAGAGAATTTAAATATCTTTATTTTTATGTCTTTATTATATTTTTATTTTTTATTATTTAATAACAAAAAAATTAAAATTTATATGTTAAAATAAAATTTTTAGATGTGATCTTTATTATTCTCTGTGCTCGTAAAAAATTATTTTTAAGATATATTTTGTATGAATCAATAAGTTGTAAAATCAACTTCCAAAAATTATCTACGTCAATATATTTTTTTTAAGTTTTTTATAACAATCAAAATAATGTCGAAATATCATAATCTTTTACTTGTATATAGATAAAATGATATAGATCTATCTAAACGGTTTTATTTTAACATTTAGATTATAATTTCTATATAAAAGTTTAAAAAAAATGCATCAAAAATAGAGACATTTTGCACCCTCCTTTTTTTGTGATATATCTCATATAGTCATATCTAATTAGGTTTTTTTCGAGAACCAGCATTTGATTCAGTGACAAAGGCAATGGTCTCCATATGAGAAGTCACAAATTCAAATTCTGAATGGAAATATTAAATAGTGGCTTGACCTCCCATCTTTAATAAAAAAAAAAAAAATTCTCTCTGGTGGAGAAGTTACTTTCTTTTTAATATATCAAGCATGCTCCTGGTGCCACTTGGTCTTTTGTTTCTTCACATCTGTGCCTACTTTCCTGCGACACAAGTTAATATTCAAACCCTAAGTTAAAGGACAAACCAATAATTATAAGCTGAAAATTAGACAGCAGATTTACCTTCACCAGTTGAAATTAAAATCAAGCAACATCACTCAGAGTAATAGTAACAAAGAATGATGTTCTCTTCTTTCATTATAACTTCTTTCCTGTTTATAAAAAAAATAAAAAAATAAAAGAGATATTCTGACCCACGCAAGTTTATGCCCGAACCAAAGTTGAACTGAATCGAGTTCTTTCGTTGAAAATGAATGGCCAACCTGACAAGGGCCGAATCAGAATCAACCCAAGACCCAGTCACTAATCAGGCCTCACATACACCTGACTTGAACCCTGAGTAAACCGAAGTCCCAAATCAACCTACCTGATAATTCAACCTGGACATCAAGTCCGCATCAAATATGTCAGTATAACTATCCAAATTACCCCTGGACCAGGACCAGACCAGGAGACCAACTTGAACCTATGCTTATACCAACTCAACCCCACAATTAGACAGAGCCCAACCTATCTTAAAGAGTTGTGCATGGTGCACCATTTGGGGCCTTTACTTTTATAATAGGATGTACATTAGAGAAAGAGAGAGAGACTGTACCATGCCAGCCGATGGCAAGCTTTCAGAAAGAAAAAAAGAGTGAGATAGAGATTGTACCACGGGGGATAAATGCGAATGAAGTTTCCAACTACAAGATCCACATTTTCACATATCTTTGGATTGAATATTACCGTCCTTTCCTTTTTTGCTTCTCCGTCCATGGACCCTTCAAATTCCTTCTTGTCATCTAAAGGAAGCTGCACAAATGTACATGATATATAAAAATTGGAAAAATCAGTAACCAACTTCAAATCATTCAAGAAATTATTTTAATAAAAAAAATTAAATAATCAAGAGAGATAAGTTGGATGAACCTGAAACAAGCAACGGCAAACAGTAAGACGACCCTCCAAAGATCTTGACATAATTTGCACTGTAATTGCAGTTGATTTATCTGGAATTGATAAAATTCAAGTAAAAGAGTAGTTTATGGTTAGGCTCTGACGTTTAGTTAGGTACCAGGAGACCCCCACCCAAGTAGAAATCAAGAAGAGAAATTGTATTTAGTTCACAATCTATACTGTGAGGTCCGCATCACTCCTGGTACATACTACTGAGCGAGAGTGTAACTGTTACCTACCTATCTTGCTAGAAGAGCTATGCAGTGCATTGAAAAACCTTGAGAAATCAGCATGCCTTTCTTTCTCAAGCTGCATCACTTGTAAAAGCCTTCCATGATAATTATTCCTACTTAATTAAAGTAAAATCTTGATGTCTTCTTTCCAAATATTTATGTACAGTAGTGCCAGAAATATTAACTATATACATACCCTGATGGATTAGTTGCAGGAAGTGCAGGCCACGTGCAATCAGATGCATTAAATGTTTCCTGAAAGAGATCTGCCATAGTTTGCCTCTGTCCTTCGATTTGCTGAGGTAACAAACTTAACTTGTTCTGATTTAGCTCCTGAAAATTGAAATTAAAATACACCAAAGTTTTGCATTAGACTATATAAATGACCCAAGAAAAATAAACTTATAACTATCCCAGATATAACTACATTGCACATGACCATGCAAAATTTGCCAAGCATGTTAGAAAGATAACATAGATGAGCAGTAAGGCCACAGTACACCCGGTGGGGTCAATTGACCCCACTGGAATTCTAGAAAAAACCCTGAAAGTTATATGAACTTTCAACTTCATTCCACAAAATGTTTCGAAAATCTTCTTAATTGAAAGTATCCCGCTAGCTAGATTTCTTGGCTGTCTGACTTAGATATTTTAATTACGAGAGAAATACCAGAGGTGAATTTTTTGTAAAGTTCCTTCCTGGCATGGTTGTATATCTACATTTCAGTTATAAGACATCTATTTTTTTTATTTGAATATAATCTTTTGGGGAACCTCTCACCTCCTCATCACTACATGTATTACCAGCTATATACTCAGGTGGGTCTTCTTCATTTCCAAGTGTTCTCTCCCCTAAATTAGGCAATATTCTCTTTTTTTCTTCTCTATCTGTAGCTTTCTGCACCAAATTCCACAGAAGATAAAATAATAGTTTAATAGTTATAAAAATAATCATTGAAGGGTATGTATTTTGGTAACTACACTAACTTAATATTTGATGGGTGAAACAGCAATGAACTTTACCACATTTGAATTTAAAAAGGACGGGCTGCTATTGTTCCCCTGGAGACCTTCTAGAAGCTCAGCCATGGAAGGATACGGACCCTCCTTTCGCTCGTACGGAATCAAATTGTGAGGTACTATATCATCTTCTTCGTTAATATCTTCTAAAATATCAAACTCTTCGTTTGCATATGCTTTTTTGTCTTCGCTGCATGAGTTTTCTTTCTTGATTTTTAATTCTTGAATTGGTCGTTCTTGATTTGAATTTGAATGTATGGAGAACTTGAGCTTGGTCTTCCCTTTATCCACTATTAAAAGTCGGATGGAAAATTGTAATATGGAAAGAAGCCATCTATGAATATCAAAATAACAAAACATTGTAGAAAAATGAAAATGACATACTAATAGTAACTGGCTTCTTGGGTTTGAAATCTAACCCACTGGACTCGTCCAGTATTTGATTCCATTCTGATGCTTCGCTTCCTTCAAATCTATTGCTACTATTATATTTCTCTCCAACTGTTGAGGTACCACACTGGTATGCTAAAGAATTTTCAGTCACTGCAACGTTATCCTGTTCATGAAACAATGAAATGAACAAATCATTCATACTGTAGGAGTTATTTAATAATACACATTTATCTTTTACATGGATAGTACAAATGTAGAATTCATATGAAAAAAGCTCGAAATTATATTAGGTACCTCATCAGAAATTGACTCATTAAAGGAATCACTGAGATGCTCATCTTTATACTGAGACTGGATGGGTTCATTTGTGTTGTCACCTGATTTATGGACACTTTGATAATAATCTGAGAAGCTGGATAAAGTCTGAACAAAATAAAAACACAATAGAAAAAAAATTCAGATTTTTTGGTGCCTGTAATAATTATCAGTAGCCAGGGTCTATACTGATGCCAGATGTTTACACAGCATTTGACCAAATTGGTACAGAATTCTGCCAAAACATATTCTCATGTCGGCACAATTTCAACCTAAATTCCAAGAAAAATTATAAATTTAGTGAGTGTGGTTTATTTCTTCTTGGTAAGGCTTTAATTTACTGGTATGATAGCAGACATTGTATTACCTTCTTCTCATTTGGATAAAGGGAGTGTAGTTTTTCAGTACAATCATTATCATAGCTCAGTTGATCCAATTCATCCTCAATATCTTCATCTGAACATGAGAAAGATAATATAAGATTTTGCAATTGTACCCTGAAATAGAATAAAATATGAAGAGTCATCCTGTTAAAGTATATAATTTCATTTACAGCTTTTTTTTAGTATGCTCCTCTTTTGAATAGTTCCGGCCCAAATACCTCTTAAATATTAAATTTTCAAGAACAGCCCTCAAATAACGCTTGTTCCTTTCTTTGGTGGGTACGAAGAAATTGAATAAATTCCCTTGGTCGGTGTTTGAGCGAACTAAAGCGAGAGAGGAAAAGAGAGACCTGAAAGACTTCGATCAAAACCTTCATTTCTCTGCGTAAAATGAAAATACAATTATTCACGACATTAAAGAGTTCTCGCTCGCGGGTGTGTTTTGTGGGAGAGAGGGAGAGTGGCGCGTACCAGGAAAGCAGTTTGGCGCCTCATTCGTAAGGCAGCTGAGGCAGTAACAACGCAAGCAAAACTCGAATAAATGTTTACTTCGACACTTCGTGTGTTTTTTTCATAATGATCCCTCTAAATAACTCTAATCATACAGTCAGAGTCTGGGAGATATATATCTGTGATAACCAAATTTATTTAATTACTGTGCTTTTCTACAAAACAATTATTAAAACAAAGTCTGCTTTGTTTTAAATGTATAAATAGTTGACTTCAAATCACTGACGCTTTAATAGAATAGAGGGAGTGCTTTTATTAGCATAGAAGATACGACTAATGTTGTTTCCAACGATTATTGCTTGCATTTTTATTAATTAAATAGAGGGTCATCACATGTTATTTTTCATGATCTGACTAGTATGACATTAGTATCATGTGATATGATTTTAAAAATCTATTGGATAGACTTTAAATGAAAAATCAAACCGCTCAAACCGACCTACTCATGAGTGATGTGTTTACATGCAAAAGTTATAAATTTTTTAATTAATTAGTATGAAGTCAAGCGGTCAAAAACTGATGAAAAATAAATACATTAAAATTAACTTAAAAAATTATAAATTATAAATTTTGAACACTTGACATGATATTAAATAAATTATAAATTTTGCATGTAAACAAATCACTCATCAAATAGATCGATTTAAATGGTTTAGATTCATTGTTTAAAATCTATCCGATAGATTTTAAAATTAGTGTCATTTAAATTAAAATGACACCGATATCATACTAGCCGGACTCATTTTTCATACAAATTTTGTTTAAAGTTGATTGTCGTAGTTATATATTGAGTTACGCCTAACAATATTGTTAGTCGGTTATATCATTTTAAAATATCTAAGTTATATATAACTTCTGTATAATAATAATAATAATGATATCGTGACCGAGCTAGCTAATCAAAACTCCAAAGACATGAACTATATATAACATTTAATTTAATCGGAGGATTGGATCATGTATTTTTTTACTCGGGTCAATATGCAAGACTCTGATCACAAATTTATGTTAACGACAATTTTCAAAATTATTGAATTAGGTCTATTAATTATAAGTGCATCTTATTATATTCTAAGTTAATTAACTAGGTAATTATCACTGATCATTTTTATATAGCTGCCGAGGTCATATTTTCAGAAGAAGAAAAAAAAGAAAGTTAGTTAACAAGCTGAGATCTTAATTAAATGAGCTGCTTAACGTTAGATATATGTGTGGTAGTGGCACTGTGGCAAGGAGATAATTATAAAAATATTATTCAGGAGGATAACTCTTCAGAAGCAATGCATTGTATAAAAATATTATTCATCATGTTGTTTTCCTGGACTTATCCTCCTAAAGTTTCTCGTTAGTATAAAAAGTAAGGGTACGGGTAAGACAAAAATTTATGGTTGAGATTTTTTTTAAAGGATTTTGGACAAAATTTTATTTAAAATCAGTTGTAAATCGTCTGATCTGCATTAAAATTTATACAGATGGTTTAAATTTGTGGAGCCATTCAGAGTTATTAAGTTTTAAATATATTAGCACTAATCTTAAAGTAAATCAAACAGTAAGATCCGGCTATGACAACTCTTTGGACAAAATCCAATTCCAAAATTTATTAGCTTATCGGAAGGATATAACTATATAAGTAAACGTTATTTCATATCTATTACTTTATGGGATGAGGAATAAATTTTATATATGATATTTTTTTATTCGAATAGCTATATAATTTGAATAATTCCAATAAGAATGATTTATACAACATTTATAAAATTTTACTTAGTTTGTAATTTATAATTTTGTATATTTTATGATATTACGTGCATGATGTGTTTAAATTAATATATTTATCTCGAGGATGATCACTTTACAATGATTATTTTGTCAACAATTGATATTTAGAAAAATTCAAATAAAATTGAAAATTGAAAAGTAAATTTATAGGTATGCTATTGGAGATATAGATAATCTAGCAATGAAATTTCATGCAATTCGAGTATTATTTGATGGTGTTTCAATAAGAAGTGTTAATTTCGGATCGTTGAAAATTTAAGTTACTTGATGTGCAGTGAAATATACATCAAATCTCTTTGTAGTTTATAGACCTAATATGTGAATAATATAAGTCATGTCTGTAATGTTTGATTTTGAATCTGAAATTTATTTTTAACTGTCAATATTATTAAAATAAAAATTTGTCAAGTAATTCATTTTTTTATTTCTTTTGTTATATTTTTATATTAAATAATAGATTACATAAGTTATCAATTTATTTGATAATTATTCATTATTTATATTTTATCCATTAAGATTAATGAAGAAAATAAAATACAAATAAAAGTAATACTTAATACATAAAAACAAAATACAAATATAATTAATTTTTAAGTCTATAAAAATGTTTATTTCTTCGTTCTATCTGCACCGTATCATTGTCATTCATGTAAGAAAATCTCAATATTGGTACTTGCACGAACCTACTGAGAGACGAAGGAATGAAATATGTTTACCCCGTTGTTTCGAGAGAGAGAGTGCGAGACATGCTTGTAGGGGTGTAATGATATCCTTTTATCTGTTTATCCCAGTGTTGTAAATAACGGTATTCGGTCGTCGGACGGATAGGGTACCGATAAGTGATTAATCGGTATACGGCCGATTAATCGGAATTATGCGGACAATTTAACGTTTTTATTAAATTTATGTATATATATCATAATTTATTACAAATAATTTATTTAACTCATTAAACTTATCAAATAAACTTAATTTAACTTAGTTTTATTATTATAACATGACACTACGCTTATTTATTCTTAACACATAAGCATTTTACATGTTAAGTAACACATTTATTTAATGAAAAAATAAAATTGAGAATTAAGCATTTTCAAATACTAATAACATATTATTTGAAAGAAATTAAACATTCCAACATAAAATCATTAAAATTAGTTTATGATAACAACTTAATTACATAAATGAACACGTCGTACTAATCGAAAAAATTACATCAGTAATTAAGAAAAATATATGGTATATAAATAATAGAAGAATTAATCAATTTCAAAGTAAGTAAGAAGAAAAAATATATATAAAAAATATTGAATGTATATCCAAGCATAAATAAAACTACAATATAAGATTTATAAACCTTATTATCACACACTATCACAGAAAAAAAAATATGAAAATAAATATTCACTGGAATAAACGGGAATAAACGGGAATAAACGGGAATAAACGGGAATAAACGGGAATAAAACGGGAATAAATGGGAATAAACGGGAATAACCGGGAATAAACGGCCGATTAATCGGAAAAAACGGCCGATTAATCGGAAAATCAGCCGATTAATCGTTTTCATCCGCTAACATGCCTCCGTTAAGAGTGTTCGTGACGGTTAGGCCGCCGTTTCCGATTAATCGGCCGTTTAATCGGCCGACTAGACCGTTTTTTACAACACTGGTTTATCCTACTCATATCGTATTCGATAAGGCGGATATAGATAAGATTTTTTTCATTAATTAATCGGGTATGGGTATGGATAAGAATTTTTTTTCGTTAGTTAAATGAGTAAGGGTACAGGTAAAGCCTATTTCGTACCCTAATTATATAAAATAAAATTATTATAATGTTTGAGTAATAATTATTGATGTTAAAATTTATTTGCGTAATATTTCATATGATGATGTTTGAGTAATAATTAGTTATGTACTTTTGTTATTTAGTATATGAATTATGTTATAAGAAAAATGTTAATCATATTACTTTTATTTACATGTTTTGTTATTTAGTTAAATAATTGAATTTGTCCGAAGAGATATTCGTGTTTTTAAATTCTCTTGTTTTTATAAAAAAACAGTTTAGTTGAAATTGATTACATATTTGTTTTTTATTAGTACTGTGATTGCATATGTGTGAAATGAATGAGTTTTGATGTTCTATTCGTAAAATATAATAAAATTAATTATTATATTAGTATTATTCGTTATTCATCTGCTGCTACCGTTTTGTTATCCGATAATTTTAACGGATAAGAGTAAGGTAGAGTAAGATCAAATTTTAATAGGTAAGAGTATAATATAAGTAAGATCAATTCTTAGTGGGTATAGATATGAAAATGCTTCCAGCCCTATGCGTATCATATTGCTTTTAGAGGATGCGAGGCATGCTTGCTTATGTTTATTAGCGAATTCCTACCCACAAGTGTAACAAATTGTTTATGTTTTTATGTTGCAGTGGATACTGCTTATGAGCAATTACAAATTATTTGCCTAAATGAAAATTCTATATGTGAGTGAGGCTATAGTAATATGTATATTACACAATAGCCTGCGATATGGACTCATATTGTTGTTTTTAAAGTTCAAACAGACAATCAGAACTGTTCAATATTCTCTTCATATTAAAATATACTTGTTGATCAAATTTTACATTTTCTTAAATTTTATTTACTAGTTTTTATACAGGTAGAAATCACTTGATTTGAAATTTCTATACCATCCGAATCAGAAACTTTCTACCTATCTAAAAAATAGTAAAGAAAATCTAAAAATCTAAATTTTGGTCTTACAAGTACAATTTTTATATAGAGATCATGTTTAACGGTCCGTATTGACCGTTTAAACTTTGAAATAGTGATATTGACGCAATATGCATATTGCCATGGAATTTACTAAACTAAAATATTAATATTTTGTTGTCTAATATTAACATAAAATTTACAGAACTTATTACTTATTTTCTAAAAATATTAACATTTTTACATTATTTTTTATTGTAAATAAAACATTATTTTTATATTATATTCGAACTGTGAATTTATAATTTACTAAATTATTTTCACATCACCAGCTTGTGATATAATTTCAATGTCTTAGCGAGAAAACCAACTCGCATTATAACTAGAAACATGGACCAAGAAACAGAAGATTGCACAGCACCGTTCTGGCGCTTACACCGCATCAGACCCACCAGATCACGCCACGTGGAGAGTGTCTGACGTGTTCTGCTGTCATTGGTTCTACTAACAACTCTTGCGCAGTCATGGACCCGTCTGGCACTCCATTGCCCTTGTACTTAAAACGAAGAAAAAAGAAAAATAAACAAAAAGAGAAGAGAAACCTCGAGACTTCCCTCGTCTCTCTCCCTCCCTCCGTCACGCTAAATCCCTCCACTGACTCCATTGTTGATAAATCAATGCTATGAAACTGTAAACTTAAATTAGTTCTACCTCTCAAATTGCGTGAATTCTATACTTCTCAGCACTGTATCAGGCTACGCTACGATCAAAGGCGGCATCCTTGTTCAACATCGAATCATATCCAACATGGGATCTGGATCCCGATCACGTGGCATCTCCAAAAGCGTAACGCTAACAGTTCTTCTGCTCTCGATTTTCTCCTCCCTCTTCACTCGATCTGAATCGGCGGTGGCAAGCATCGATCTGGGCTCAGAGTGGCTCAAAGTCGCAGTAGTCAATCTTAAACCAGGTCAACCTCCGATTGCGGTTGCAATCAATGAAATGTCAAAGAGGAAATCGCCATCTCTCGCTGCAATCCATTCAGGTCAGCGCCTCCTAGGCGAAGAAGCCGCAGGAGTGGCTGCAAGGTACCCCGCCAAAGTATTTTCCCATGTACGCGACATGATTGCCAAACCATACTCGTATGTCAAGCAATTGACAGATTCGCTGTACCTTCCTTTCGACCTGGTGGAAGATTCTAGAGGGACAGTATCTTTCCGCACAGATACTGGAGAGGTCTACACTGTCGAGGAAATACTCGCCATGATACTCGGCTATGCAATCGGCTTGGCTAAAATACATGTGGGAAGTGAAGTAAAGGATGCCTTGATTTCCGTGCCAGGCTATTTTGGTCAAGCAGAGAGGAGAGGTGTGATGCAAGCTGCTAAATTAGCAGGAATTAATGTATTGGGTTTGGTTAACGAGCATGCTGGTGCAGCTTTGCAATATGGAATTGATAAAGATTTCACAAATAATTCGAGATACGTGGTGTTCTATGACATGGGCGCAGGTAGTACGTACGCAGCTTTGGTGTATTTCTCGGCATATAACACAAAGGAGTTTGGAAAAACTGTTTCGGTTAACCAATTTCAGGTAAAATCACGCTACTTGTAGCAGATTGATCATACTGGTACAGGCTCAGTGTTGTTATGGCATTAGTATTTGTTATTTTACTAGAATGCAATTCTGGATGCTGGTACAAGCTGTTACAGTAAACCGGTATACTAGGTCCTATACATGAATTTGCAGCTAGAAAACCATTAACAAATGTCAAACGATTTTTTGCAAATTATACCTAATATCTTACTGTATTTTCATTTTAAACAATGTCCAATTTGCAAATAAGGCAATCTATTTGGTTGCTTTTGTAAACTTAAACCTGACTGGTATAAAAAGGCTGATCTATACCCAAAATGAGCAAATTTCTGGTAAATAGGGTTATGTTCCAGGTAACTTCAACAAACCCCAGAACATAGCAAGATTTTTTTTTCCTTGTTTGATCAGTTTGGCTTGCTCTGACTGGTAAAGAAAGATATCCAGAGTGTTAGTTTAGAATTGTCAATATTTGTGGAAGTTTTACATCCTCCATTGTATCACCCTTATGTCTGGGTATCATTCCGGGAAATCCTTCATTACTGATATTGGGTTTTTGCAAAATGTTACAAGTCGACTGGTGAAGGAAAATTATCCAGAGTTTAGTTTAGAATTGTCAATATTTGTGGATGTTCACACCCTTATGGCTAGGTATCACTTGGGAAAATATATCATTACTGATATTGGGTTTTTGCAAAATGTTACTAAGTTTCGGGTGTTATCTGCAATGATTTAAAAATGGGTATAAATAGCACAGTCGTAAAGCAGTATATAATGCAATTAACTTACTGTTTTAGGTGAAAGATGTGAGATGGAATGCTAGGCTTGGGGGTCAAGATATGGAGTTGCGATTGGTTGAGTATTTTGCCGATGAGTTTAACAAGCAGTTGGGAAATGGAGTTGATGTGAGAAAGAATCCCAAATCAATGGCTAAGTTGAAAAAGCAAGTCAAGCGCACAAAAGAGATTCTGAGTGCAAACAGTGCTGCACCCATTTCGGTCGAATCCTTGTATGATGACCTTGATTTCAGGTAACCTGCTTTTGTATGTTGACAGGGTGATTTTCTGTAATTTTATAGTATACCAAAGAAAAAGATTGTGCTTTGCCAAAGATCTCTGTATGAATTTCCCATTTCTTGTGTTGTATGAATAAAATCAATTCTAGCATAAACAATTTGCCATCTCAGACATCCGACGTCAAACTCCTTGTTATGAACAAAAAGGCACGGAAGGTAACTAAACAACAAAGTTTGTATGGTGCAGGTTTTAACTCTTTTATAGCATGGTAATCAGAGGTTCAGCAAGAGCACTTTAACCAGCAGTCTCATATGTTATGATGTGACCGCCTTTCTAGATTCTCATAAGTTATTTTCTTGTATTAAATTAGGAGCACTATAACACGTGAGAAGTTTGAGGAATTATGTGGAGACTTGTGGGACCAGGCTCTTGTACCTCTCAAAGAAGTCATTCAGAGTTCAAATTTGAAAGTTGAAGATATCTATGCCGTGGAGCTGATTGGTGGTGCCACCCGTGTACCAAAAATAAAGGTAGCCATTTGCCTTTTCTATACTTGCTAAATCCAAATGAGAAAGATCATGAAGACCTATGAAAAAATGTGAAATATAGAAAGGTTTGGTTCTCCTGTAATTATGAACAATGCTTGTGCTTACGTGACCAGATTCTCGATTTTTCTCTTTGACACATAATATACAGAAGAAAAGAGGACGTAGTTTTCTATTTGATATGTATTTGGAGCTATTGTAATTTATTGCTTTGGAGACATATGAGACATTTCTGTTTACCCTGCAGGATTGAATGAAATATATGCTTTTCTTGTTGAATGAACCAGATTGACCTGTGATGTACAAAACATCAATAATTTGATCACCTTTTCTGTTTTTTTATTTGTCTTTTTTCTACTTTGGTTCACTTTTCCTAGGCTAAACTCCAGGAATTTTTGGGGAAAAGTGATCTGGATAAACATTTAGATGCTGACGAGGCAATAGTTCTTGGTGCATCATTGCATGCTGCAAATATAAGTGATGGAATAAAACTGAATCGCAAATTAGGGATGGTTGATGGCTCAACTTTTGGTTTTCTTCTTGATGTTAGTGGCCCTGATTTGGTCAAAGATGAGAGCTTTGACTGGTTGCTCGTGCCTCGCATGAAGAAAATGCCTATTAAGGTTAGGGATGTTAATTCTAGTTCAGGCCTAGTATGCATTACTATGAGTCTATGAATCATCAAAAATTTGATCTTATTAAAACTTGTAGGTATAAGCTTCTTTTTATGGTACAAATACTTGACATAATTGAATTGTTGATTGGTATTTGAAATTCTCCATCCATGTGCATGCTATGATAGTGAAATGTTGTTCATCTCTATGTAGCTTGCCCAGTTCATTCTGCTTAATTTGTTCTTTATCATACTCACAGAGGTGATAATATTGCCTTTTTTTAAATTTCATTGTATTTTGTAGATGTATAGGTCTCTAAAACATGATAAGGATTTTGAAGTTTCTCTGAGCTATGAATCATCCAATGGGTTGCTGCCGCCTGGTGTTTCTTCTCATATTTTTGCTCTCTACTCTGTTACTGGTCTGAAAGATGCTGCTGACAAGTAGGCTCCGAAATTCTATCTTTTTAATTAAACTATTAAGAATCCAGAAAGGAAAGGAATTGCGCTAATTTTCATTGAATTAAATTCAAACACGAATGGCATTTGGTCATTTCATTTTAACTTCACCTTTATCTTAAGAGCTAGGTGTTATTTTCAGAAAATTCATATGTTGTTGACCTTGTTGAAGTGGCAGCTATGTTGCATTATTTGCAATAGTAGTCATATTATCAATTCTGATTTGCAATGACCCCTTTATGCTAATAACAATTATGAGTTATTTCGATTTTCTTTTCTAGGTATTCTGCTCGCAACCTGTCAGCACCAATGAAAGCAACAATGCACTTCTCTCTTTCCAGAAGTGGGGTTCTCTCTCTGGACAGAGCTGAGGCTGTCATTGAGATTACAGAGTGGGTTGATGTCCCAATAAAGAAAAACTTAACACTTGAAAGTAATAACGAAAATAGCACCACCACTAACCCTGAGGCTGGATCAACAAACAATGACGCAACAAAAGATGGTGCCAAGGATAAGAACTCTGAAAATAGTGCTAATGATGGTGACTCAAGTTCCACTAAGGAAGAAGAAAAGAAAAACACTGAAGAAGTTAAAACAGAGAAAGTATTGAAGAAGCGCACCTTTAGGGTTCCCCTGAAGGTAAAAGATCTTATTGCAATTTTGTTGAAAAAGAAATGAATATGATGGATAAATTGGAAAGCTTATATAAAAGCATTGCATGATCAAGTATAAGTTTGTTATTAATTTATTTTGCTGTGTGATGATATACACAGATAGTGGAGAAAACATCAGGGCCAGGGCAAATTTTGTCAAAAGAACAATTTGCAGAGGCTAAGAGTAGATTAGAGGAAATTAATAAGAAGGATGCCGAGAGGCGACGAACTGCTGAGCTGAAAAATCGCTTAGAGGAGTACATTTATTCCACAAGAGAAAAGGTGCTAACAATGTAAATTTAAGAAAATTCAATATATTGGCATATTTTCTTATTGCAATTTTGATGTGTAGTTAGAGGAGAATGAAGATATACAGAAGGTTTCAACAGAAGAAGAGAGAAAATCCTTATTGGAGAAGCTTTCTGAGGTTAGTAACTACTTTTAGGCCTACATTCAGCAACAGCAATTTTTTTCGCAGATTATCTTGGAATTAATTTTATTAAATAATAGGTACAAGAGTGGTTATATATGGATGGAGAGGATGCACAAGCAAAGGAGTTTGAAGAACAGCCTTGATCTTCTCACTTCTATTGGTGATCCCATCTTTTCCAGGTATACTTTCATTGATTTTAAATTTATTATTTTTTCTGATAGAATTGTAAATTAATGTGACAACCTTCATTATTCATTGCTTTTTTCCTCCTTTGCAATGCTAGGTTGTCTGAGTTAACTGCTAGACCAAGTGCTTGTGAATATGCAAGGTCCTATCTGAGTGAGGTGCAAAAGGTAATAAGTAATAACATATCATAGACCAGTGTAGAAGTTTACCGTAAATAGTGCCATATTATTTAATATTTTTTTAGGGTAAGGCACTTGGGCATGACATTGCTACTCAGAAAAGTTATACAAGTACAAACGTAGCTATGCAATCAGCTTTAGCATTTAGATATCTAGAAATGTGATGAACTGAATCAGAAAATACATGTCATGAACTGTGTTCCCAGCCCTTCAAGAAGTCACTCCATTTGGGTGGCTTGAGCTTACAGCATTGATTAGGTTTCTATAGTCAGATAAGAAGAGAATGTGTAGGTCTGAGATTTAATGCCTGTTTTAGGCTTTTAGCACAAGCAGGTATATTGTCTTTTCATTGAGTGAGTCACAAGCCTTCATCTATTCTACCAGTGTTATTAGGCTTGTGACATATTATTAACATTAAGACTACTGGTTACTGTGGTACTTCCAATAATATTGTCAGATAAATCTAATTATGTTCCTCTGCATTTTCGTGCAGATTGTAAGTAACTGGGAGACAAACAAGCCGTGGCTGCCAAAATCTAGAATCGAAGAGGTTAGCCTTTATATAACTCATCTTAATTATTTTCTTTTTGATTGGCAAGGCTCTGACATATTTCTTTTTAATTAGGTTTTGAAGGAGGCAGAAAAAGTCAAAAGTTGGTTAGAAGAGAAGGAAACGCTTCAAAAGAAGTATGATGCATTTTGACATTCTGCATTAACCACTACAAAATCATGAGATACACTGTAGCCTTGTAAAATATAATTTTAACAAAAGAAAACCAACAATTGGTCCCAGTATACTACAGATCGGGTTTGATATCAGTACAAGCTCATGATCACTAGGGCAAAGATAGGAGTGTACTAATTTGATTTTATTGAACGTTTCTGTAGTTACATACTTACATTCCTCAAATCAAAATTTAACAAAATTACAATCTCATTTTCTTTTCTTTTTTTCAATGTTTTTAGTACACCTGACTACAAGACTCCAGTCCTGACTTCTATAGAAGTCTTTGAGAAGATTGCAAAGCTACAAGAAAAGGTACCAGTGATTTGTTTATGGTCAACATATATTGTATAAAAATGTCATTGTCATGATGCAAGTCTCTTCCTCTTGTAAATTTAGGTGGCCAGTGTGAACAGGATACCAAAACCAAAACCCAAGGTTGACAAACCAGCAAAGGAAGAGACAGCAACCAAAGATGAAACTAACACAAGTGGCTCAACTGACACTCCTGATGAAACATCTCAAAAAGAGAGCGAAGAGACGGCCGATTCACAAAATAAACCCAGTGATTCACAACCTGAGCTCCACGATGAATTATAATTTTGTTAATTGGAGAACTTAGAAAAGGGAACTCAGTTAGAAAACTTTTTTTTATTTACAATTTTGTTTAGTTGAGAGAGGTAGAGTTGGGGCTGCAAGATCCTCCTATTGTATACTTTTTTTTTTCTTTTTGGTCGAGGGTTTAGCACTTTAGATTAAGCTGGCTGGTTGAACATTTACTTAATAGAGGGACTACTGTTTTTTGTTTAAATTATCGCTCCCATGTAGTTATTTAAGGGAAATCCTGTGGGGAAACCCTAATTTATAACAGCTTAAAAAGGTTATAGGATTCAGTTTCTTTTACTTGTTTAGTTACAACTTCCAATCATTTTTATGCTTTGATTGAACACTGCTCGCATTCAGTTCTGTTCCTTTTTGTGGAGCCGAACGTCCACTTAACTTTGAATAAGATTCGAAAGAAAGAGCTTGTCCTTTCCAAAGAATGTCGTGGTTTGTTTTTCTTTTAAAAAATATTGAAAGCGATAGAAAAATGGCATCGCTAAACGGCCCAACCATTTCTAGTACATGAAAGTCCCTTTAGAAGTAATTTCATTTCCAATGTTATTCTGATCCAAAATATAGAGCTTGCTTATTTATATTTGAACCATTCAAAACGAATGGATATTATGGGTCGAATTTACATAAAAAGGTTTTCTTCTAAATAGTTTTCTTGCAGATATAACATCCTCGTGTATAGATTTTGCCGCAACTAAGTTGGAAATTTCGTGTTATCAACTGTAAATATGATAATAACATTTATGCAATATCTGCATTTCAACACTACATACTCCAAAGAGTTGTCACAGTACCCAGACAAGCTCTTGTTCTCGAAACTAGCACATACACAGATTGAACATACATCACTCTCGTACAATAATTTGTATATGTCATAGTCGGCTTCATAACCTAAATAACAACATACACGACATATCTTTTTGTTATCTAACATAAGATTTAGCGGCGGCGGTTAATACCGGGCTCTTTCTGAGAGTTGAAGTAGGCGGCGGCAACAGGAAGGCCAAGATTGTGCTCTGCCGCAAAAGATCGAGTGTTGAAGTGGGCCCGGTTTGCCGGGGGGCTAATATCTGTGAGACGAGTCTCCTGTTTGAACAACACAAACACGTACCGGTGAATACCAACTGGCGGCTGGGGCCCCATATATGGCACCGCCACCTCCCCTGTCAAAAGTTACGCCATAACAAAAGAAATGAATAAAACTGAAGATACATTTTCTGTCCCTATTTTTATTTAATACATATTATTTGTTTATTTAATGATCACCTTTCCATGCATCATGAAAAAAGTGTAAGATCGCGGTTTAAATGTTATTCAGATCGATCTTAATAAATTGGAAGCATCTGTAAATAGACTAAACAGGATATACTTGGGAGGCATAAACAGAAGAAATATTATATGTTGCCCACCATCTTTCATCTCCTAAATAATTCCTGACTGTTTTTTTTTTTATTAATTTCTAAAAAAAATTGAATAGGCAATCAATAATTAAGTGTGCATTGATGTAATACTCAAGTGTACATTGAGCAGAAGTCAAATATACATTCTGAAAATTTGGAAAATGACTCTAGAAAATCAAAATAGTTTTTTTATTTTATTTTATGGTTAAATCAAAATAGTTGTTGATAACTGTATGTCTTAAATGAAATAGAGAAATATTCGTCGATTTTCTCGACCATATATGTATCGACAAAATCAACTTGTATGCATCGATACAATAAATAAATATGCATTTTTAAAAACATTAAAAAAATTTAGTAATTGTTTAGGAAGTGAAATTATGGAGGTGGTTATCAGACTTATAAGCAGAAAGCGGGAACTTTTTTTTGTAGTAGGCGAATAAGGAGAATTTTTTAATTCATAGAAAATAATGAAAAGAAGAGAGAAATAGAAAAAGCGCATGAAAATTTTCACTAGTAGTAAAATCAGTGCCAGTGATCCTAAATTTTTTTTTCTTTTGCGCTGCAAATTTTTAATTGGTAGTAAGTTATACAGATTAAAAAAATTAGGACTGGTAGTGCTGCCACCAGTCTTACTACTAGTGAAAATTCTCATAAACTCGTTCTATTTCTCTTTTTTTTTTCTATGAATAAAATATTCTCGTGAATAAGTATAGGAAGTGACAACTAAAAACCAGGAAGACCCAGCAGAGTTAGTAAATAACGGTATGTGCTCGTCGGCCGGATATGATACCGTTAAGCGATTAATCGAAAATAATCGGTCAATTAGTTAAAAAAATCTGTAACAGTTTGATCACCGTCACGTCTAATCAGCTGATTAATCGGTTTAAATGGATGTTTTTTACAACACTGAGACCTAGACCGAAGAGCCCGCGGACATCTCAGTACGGACAAATGGAGATGGTAAACAAATACGAGCCATAGTGACAATGTGACGTGGATTTAGTAAAAAAAAAAAACAGACACAGTCACACTGACATACAACAGAAATGTAAGGGGTTCGGGGGCCGACACATGTTAAGTTGGTCCTTAGTATTTGACACGTGTGACCCTGAAACCATGACAGCTGTGACATCCATGAGGCATGACGCTGGGGATGTCTGCTGGTGCGCACCACATTGAATGATTGAAATGAAGCTTTGCATCTACTCTGTACCCTTCTAAGATATTTCTTATTGGAATTAAGATTATCTTGTCAACTAATTTTATTATTTTTGAGAAATTACCATTCAATCAATTTTTTTTTTTTTATTCTTTTCATCAAAATATTTAAACTTTTTATTATTTTATTTTTTAAATTAAATAATTATTGTCATATTCATCAAAAACTTTTAAATATCTAATTTCTCTATCAAAACTTAATTTCTTATTTTTTTCACTAAAAATAAATAGTTTTTCTCATTTTTTAAATTTCTTTAATTTAATATTAAAATTTTATTTTATTAAACTTATTGTTAATATATTTTAAAATGAAAAGACTAATTTAATTTTCTCTTCAAACGAAGATATTCTTATTTGTCCAACGGTGATCGATTTACAGATTTCATAAGTTCTTGTAATTTGACAGCAGCTACTTTATAAAACTTAACAAGTAAGAAGGTGATCAGTTTGTCACTTCTATCAGTACAAACTCAATTTTCTATCCGTACAAATTCATAACTAAACTTGCATATTAACATTCAACATTTAATTAATTAGAATGCAAAAAATATTAATCATTCAAAATTGATTAATTAGAATGCAAAAAATATTAATCATTCAAAATTGATTAATTAGAATGCAAAAAATATTGATCGTAGTTGACCAATAAGAATATGTTAGATTGAATAATTTTCAAATAAAGTTCAAATAAAGTTTAAACAAAGATTACAAAAAAGAGAAAATGAGAAAGGTGGTTTGTTTGTAAATGGAAAAATAAATAATTTTTCAAATTTTGATGGAAAACTTAATTTATTAGAAGCTTTTTTTTTGTTACCTTTAACTTCTAATTTTTATATAATTTCAATTTATTTTTAAAGCAATAGAAGTGAGAACTGAGAGGCCTACCATATTTATAATTTTCATATATTTTGGACCAGATTTACGTCATTTTAGTGACTTTCAACTATTAATCAAGAATAAGATTACAACACAAACTATCTGTCTTATAGAATAACCATACCATGCGGAACCAATTTGGGTCCGATGCCCATCGGACTCAAAGTGAGTTCGATGGGTTTGATGACCGTCCGATCTGCTTTAAGATTCATGCCCACAACTTTCGCGTATGCTTTAACATTTGTGCGCATGAATCTTAAAGTGGATCGGACGGTCTCTAAACCCATCGGACCCAAGCTGTTCTCTTACCATGCAGCTTAAAGCAAGATAGTTATTGAATTTAGCAGTGTTCTAAATAGCGCGCTATAGCTTTTTTGGACCCTAAATGAAGCTATGTCATCAAAATGCGCTAATTGAGCTACGTCCGCTATAGCGGTAATAGCGGTCCGCTATAGCGCATAGCGTGTAGCGCAAATAGCGCGCGCTATGCATAATGAGCTTTCTTAGGCAATTTATATGAGCTTTAAATAAAGACAAAAAAAAAATAAATAAAAGGTCAAACCGAAATCAATAATGTGTCTAGATTATTTTGAAATTTGAATAGAAAAAAAATAGATTATGTCATGAATCATGATGCTTAAGATATTTTGAATAGAAAAAGATCGATATTTTATAATATTACTATGAATATTTGGAACCGTAATTTGAACTTTGTACTGGTTCAATATGAATATTATAATTTCTTAATTAATTTGGTGTTCTTTATTGTTCTATAAGACTTTAGATAATGTTGATATTTAGTACAAATATATATATATAATTTTTGTAAAAAAAAAACGCTATGTAGCATAGCTTCCGCTATAGCTACGCTATTCGCTATAGCTTTTTTTATAACATTTCCGCTATGACGCTATAAACGCTATTTAAAACATTGAAATTTAAACCTTCAGTGTTCAATTGTTCATTATTTTGCAACAAGTCAATAACAAAACATGGTGCCCTCTGAATTTTGAGTTTTAGTGGAGATCGAGACGTTCCGATTGATTTTGTTCTTCTGAAATTTTTTTTGCCCTCTCTGCATATTTAATTTGTAATTCGATTAAATTTAAGACTAAAATTAAAATAAATTTCTTGAATTATAATTAGTAATTAGTAGTTAGAAAATCAGAAATTACAAGTCATTATTTTTTATCGAGTATCTAATTAGTTAATCAGTTTAAATCCAATTAGCTATTTAAACATGATTTGATATTTTTTTGCTCCTCACGAAAATCTTGAGTCTGACCCTAGCTATCCGTTAATTATACGGTTCTGTCACAAAAAGTCTCAAAAATAATTCAGCAAAAAAAACGAACACAAAAAAAAGGGAGACCCCACCGATGACCGATCCCATCAAATTTATATACTGATAATTTGCAAAAAAAAAAAAAAAAAAAGTAATTACTTGCCTTGGGAAGGATCTGTACTGCCTGGCAAATTCACCACTAACCTTAACATGCCAAAAAAATAATAAATAAGGGTCAATACTGAAGAAAACTATAGGAAAATAGTCAACATATATAATATGCATCAGATGCATCTGATAAAACGAGAAAAAAAATTAATTAATAGGTTCAATAAATGTGTAGTACCAGTGAAGCCACTCCTTCATGGTAGGATCACTAGGGCTAGGTGCATCTGGATCCGTCATCACCTATGTGTAATAAACAAAGTGTATCTCTTTTTAAATAAAACTACACATGACTTGCTAATTACTTGAGAATCCAGATCATCACAAAAAAGAAGAGGAGGGAAAAAAAAAAGGGGTAAAATATGTTGTACCAGTGTGTATAAATCACTGGTTTTTCCAGCAATATTGACCGTTGGAGCATCAGCTGCCATGGACGGCTTGATATCACAGCCTTTGTTTATTTGCTTGGTGCCATAGGTTATTGATGACATGTCTATGGTGGGCACAAAGAGGTCTACTACATCTCCTATCACCCTTCCTACCACAAGAGGATCTACACTACTTTTGGTAGACATGGATGTATCCGGTGCGTTTGTGGGTGAGTGGGTTAGTTTGTGTAAGCGAGAGTGGGGATGATAAGTGTAAAGTGTGGGAGACTGGGAGGATATATGGTGTGCGAAGAGAATGATTTTTGTAAGTGAAAAAAAGGATGAAGAATAACAAAAGGAAAGACTCACTGGACTCTATTATAGGATTTATTTTATGCTTTACTTTTTATTTCATCCCGACAAATGTTTTGTAACATAACCAATGTAACAGTTCATTTATCAATCAAATGGGGCCTTGATCCCTATTTTACTCAAAAAAAAAAAAAAAACAAAAGAAAAGACTCTAGGACAAGACAACGAAACACTACAATAATGAAACAGTACTAGAGAGATATTGTCCGTATATCATTGCGGATACTCCTGTCGCTAATAGTAAAAATATCTTTATGTCGGTATACTCTCACGGATAGTCACTTTTTATTCTCACAAATAGTATTTTATTATTGTAGTGAAACTAATTTCATTATGTCAGTTGACTCGGTGCAGTAATCAATGTAGCTAGATGATTTTTTTTCTTTATTTTTTGTAAAGATATTGTCATTGATTAATTTTGCATTGTTAATTTATACGAGCGAGGCTACTGTACTTTGCATAGAGCATTTTAATAGTCAATTCGAACTATTCATAACGATCTATGAAAAATGTACTTGGATCTCAAATTTTACATTTTTAGAATATTTTTATTTTTTTCAAAATATCATAAGATTTATTCATCCAAATATAATTTGTGATTAATTCTATAATATTGTCATATAATCAATATTAAAAGATTGTTTACAATTAAAATTTAAAATTTACTATGAGGTCAGACGACAAGAAAAGCAACAGCAACATATATATATATATATATATATATATATATATATATATATATATATATATATATAGACTATGGTGAGTTGTGAAGTAAAACAACGTTTTACTTTACACCATATTTTCATTTTGAAAATTCAAACAACCGATCCGAACCGTTCATGTTCTAAATATTAAAATGTGCTTGGAGACTAAATTTTACATTTTTTGGAATTTTTTTACTATTTATTAAGCCACTTTGAAATCGCTAATCCACTGCAGTAAAAAACAGTAAAAAATTCTGGACCACTGGATCAGCGATTTTCAAAGTGGTTTAATAAATAGTAAAAAATTCCAAAAAATATAAAATTTAGTCTCCAAGCACATTTCAATATTTAGAACATGTTGAGCGGTTCGGATCGGTTGTTTGAATTTTCAAAATGAAAATATGAGCGTGAAGTAAAAATGACATCTTACTTCACAACTCACCATAGCCCAGCTCTATATATATATATATATATATATATATATATATATATATATGGAAATTGCTAATATGCTATGCATAACATAGAGAGCCTCCGTGCTATTGCTCAATATTTGAGTTTTCAAAATCCTAACGGTCGATCCGAACCGTTCAACATGATCTCCGTATATATATGTACTTGCAAACCAAATTTTATATTTTTTAGAATTTTTTTACTATTTTTTTAGATAGGTAGAAAATCACTTGATCTGAAAATTCTGTACTATTCAGATCAAGTGTTTTTCTACCTATCTAAAAAAATAGTAAAAAAATTCTAAAAAATGTAAAATTTGGTTTGCAAGTACATATTCATACGGAGATCATGTTGAATGGTTCGGATCGACCGTTAGAATTTTGAAAACTCAAATATTAAGCCGTAGCACGGAGGCCCTCTATGCTATGCATAGCACCGTAGCCAACTCCTATATATAAAGCTGGGCTATGGTGAGTTGTGAAGTAAGATGTCATTTTTACTTTATGCTCATATTTTTATTTTGAAAATCCAACAACCGATCTGAACCGCTCAACATGTTCTAAATATTGAACTGTACTTGGAAACTAAATTTTATATTTTTTGGAATTTTTTTACTATTTATTAAGCCACTTTGAAAATCACTGATCCGGTGGTCCATAAATTTTTACTGTTTTTATTGTTCATAGTGGATCAGCGATTTCAAAATAGCTTAATAAATAGTAAAAAATATCCAAAAAGTATAAAATTTAGTCTCCAAGCACATTTCAATATTTATAGCATGTTGAGCGGCTCGGATCGGTCGTTTGAATTTTCAAAATTAAAATATGACATAAAGTAAAACGTCACAACTCACCATAGTGTGTGTGTATATATATAAAATTGACCGCCACATCAGCGGGTCCGGAAAATATTATAAGTGGGATACACGTGGCCGCAAATGGACTCTATACAGAAACAGATCTTATTAAAATAGCTATTACCTACGGATTTAAAAAAAAAAAATAGACTATTCTTATGAATTTTGAACCGAAATTTTTATTAATATTTAAAAAAATATTAAATTTCAAAATCTGGTTTGATAAGATTTCGGAAACTGTCCAAAACTGCAGATTTATTTTCCGATTTTAGACCAAATTACTGTAGATTTATTTTCCGGTTTTGAAATGCTGAAACTGCAAAAAAAAAATTGCGGTTTTGGTTTTGAAATTTCAGAACCACAAAATAAATTTCCAATTTTGATTTGGAATTCCAAAATCAAAAAATAAATTTCCAGTTTTAAGTTTTTTTAAACAGAAAATGTTATAATTTATTTATTTTTTGTATTGATATATTAGAAATATTTTATATAAAAATAGATGGAATACTATATGATTTGATTTATTAGAAAGACAGCGACAAATAATCTAAATCAACCATTTTTAGGCCGGATTTTTCGCAGTTGTAAGAAAAAATTAAAATATTACTTTGTGTGTTATTGGAAAAAAATTAAAATATTTTGAATATGAATTATTGTCTCGGTTTACAAGTCACTTCTAGATAAATATAGAAAATATTGTAATCTTTGTATTTTTGAAAACAAAAAAAAAATCTAACATCTCTGTCAAAAGTAACTAATTTATGATTTCTCTGACAAACCAAAAGTCACAAATTTGAATGATTTCTCTGACAAAGTATCTGACAAAGAAAGAAATCACAAATTTATTAAAACCAAAACTAAAACCGCAAAATAAATTTACCGTTTTAAAATTCTAAAACCAAAACCGCAAAATAAATTTGTAGTTTTTGGCTTTTGAACTAGAAAAATTTTTGTTGGTTGGACATATTTCAAAATTTCTCTGCATGGAGTGTAGATTTTGAAATTTAATATTAATAAAAGTTTCAGAATTTAATTTTTTTTTTTTTTGGATTCTAATTTTAAAATTTAGCTATTCTAATACAACAAATAATAGTTATTCTATCTATTATTGTTTTGCAACAAACATACCACATGGTCTGTAGTTTGTACACATGAATATCACACTTCTGTGCATGTGAAGATTCGTGGGGCGGAGAAATTTAGAGAAAATGGAGGTGAATTGATCTTTATTTTTTAAATATTTTTAATATTTAGATAAAGTTTATATATAATTTAGAATGAGATGATATGATATTGTAAAATTAATTTTTATTTTCTGTAGAAATTTTTTACCAAGGAAGATCTGAGCCTTTTATTTCACATCAGATGGTAGAAATAGAGCTTGATCTATTACTGTTAATATTGGCCAGCATTAGTTGGGTTAGGATATCTATCCAACCAGGACCTATGTAGACCATTTGATTTGAGATGAACAGTATACATTAGCCTAGATGTTTTAATAGATTGCGTGGTCCTCAATATGAATTCATTTCGTTGCAATCATCTATATTATCCTCCACTCAATCTTCCATTTTTCTCTCTCTTACTTTTTTTGGAATTTATATCCTTACAAACTTTCAAAATAACGTATTTCCCCATCTAAAATTAATAATATCATATTTATTCTTAAAAATTTCAAAAACTCACAAACCAATTAATTGTCTTTTCTATTAAAACTCATTTTAAAAAATTATCCATTTTACACATTAAATAAATAAACATATTTAGCATGTTTAAGAGAAATGTTCGATCTCCTAATTGTCCGGTGGTGAGAACAAATGGTTCATTTTCTTATTCGTGATACGTACACAAGTGTATCCTAAATGCTACGTGTATGCATCACTAGTAGAGAAATAACACATTTGTCCTCAAAAATCAACCAATTAGAAAATGGAACATTTTTCCTACACTAACTACCTACATTTATTTTTTAATAAAGAGAAAAATGAAAACTTTATAAATTTAAAATGAGTTTTAATAATTTGGGTAAAGTTGTGAGTTTTGAAATTTAGAAGGATTAAAATGGTATTATGAATTTTAGAGGGGTTAATACGTGAATTTAAAATTTTTCAGGGGTATACGTGAAATTCCCCTTATTTTTTTCCCCTTCTCTCAATCTCAGTTCAGCATCGCCTCGTATTGTATTCATGCAATGATGCAAACATCAGCGTTTGATATAATAATAAAAAGAAAAGAACATTGAGGGTGGCTTGATTAGGTATTCTTTTTTTATCTTGAGGGTGGCTTGATTAGGTACTCTTGTGGTAAAAAGAAGAAACAAAGTACAGTAGGTTTGATCCTTATGTTTTTTCTTAGATAGACAACAGGAAAAGAGATGGGTCATGGGTGGCTTGATTAGGTATGATAAATTTGAGTGAGCAAATTGGTTCGTCCATTGGATTCATATCTCCATTTTTAAAGTCTAAATAATTAATATCTCCATTGGTTCGTGCATTTCAATATGCGGATGATACTGCGGATTATTCTCTAAAATTTCGGGTTTGCAAATAAATTTTGACAAGAGCTCGTTCTATCCTATTAATCTTACTCCATCTGACACTTTGATGGTTAGTGCAGTAATGGGTTGCAGCCGAACTCAATTGCCAATTTCTTACCTCGGTATGCCCCTTACCATTCGCAAGCCAAAGAAACAAGACTTTATTCCCTTGCTGGAAAAAATAGAGTCTAAGATTGAGGGTTGGACCGGTAAATTTCTTTCAAAAGGGGGTAGGCTGCAACTTATTAACTCGGTTTTGTGTAGTGTACCGATATATATCATGACCTATTTCGTGCTGCCGAAATGGGTGTTGAAGAGGATTGAAAAGCTCTGTAGAAATTTTATATGGGGAAAATCTCAAGGTCAAGGCAGGGGTCTACCTCTAATCAACTGGGAAGTGGTTTGCTTGCCTAAACGGGTTGGCGGGTTTGGAGTTCCAAATTTGGAAATGAGAAATATTTCTCTTTTGATCCGTTGGTGGTGGAAGGCATCAACTCAGACCGAGAGTCTATGGTATTCGGTGATGCATATTTTAAAGAAACATCGACCGACAGCTCAATCCTAAAACTTGGATGGTTACTGGATCTTTTTTTTTTGAACCAATTGATTAAGTTGTATGCACTTTTTCAATGGTGTACTCAATGGACTATTGGTAATGGGGCAAGAATCTCATATTGGTATGATTGTTGGGGACCATCTCCACTCAGGAAGATGAAAGATGGGCTGCCAAGACCGATCTCACAACACATCTCACTGCAGGATGCATTTTCTGAAAATTCAACAGTAATTTCTTCATTCACTGGTACGGTACCGGTTCTAAATGAGGTGGAGAATTATTTGGTTTGGAGGTGGTCGGCCAATGAAGAATATTCAACAGGTTCAATGTACAAGGATTCAATGGGGTTTCGTGAGTAATTGGAAGGCTGCTGCTCCTTTAAAAGTTCAGGTCTTTTCTCAACTGTTATTAAAAGACAGGCTTCCAACTCGCGAGATGCTGCGGCGAAGGGGTATGAATTGTGAGCCTCATTGTGTGATGTGTCAAGATTGCACACTGGAGACTGCAAATCACCTATTCTTGACATGCCAAAATGCAAAGGAGGTGTGGGCTCGGTTTGATGCCCTTCTGCAAATTGGAGTCACAGTAAGAGATACTTGGGAGGGCTCATGTAAATTTTTATTGCAACAGTAGCAGGGGTCGTAATAAGCATGTCTGGATCACTTACTTCATGTCGGTGTTGTGGTCGTTATGGTGACAGCGCAACGAGGTCATATTTCGAGATAAGAAGCTACCACCGTGGTTAGTGGCTAACCGAACTGCTGAGGAAGCAAATTTGTGGCAGAAATTTTGTAGAAAAAGGAATAAAAATGGGTTTGTGGCGTTATGGGCGCAGAACTAACAGATAGCACTGTTGCTATAACTTAGTCTGTTATAATCTTAATTAGAATCTGATGTATTAAACAAATCTTTTAATATAGCCTTGGTAGTCACTACTAAGTTTTCAAAAAAAAAAAAAAAAAACTTGAAGATCAAATTTATATTTTTTGGAAACTTTTACTTTTTTTTAGACAATTAAAAAATCACTTGATCTAAAAAATCTGAACCATTCGAGAGCAGTGATTTTCTACCTACATAAAAAAACAATAAGAAACATATAATGCATTTCATACATAGTCAATGGCACTGAATACAGTAACCATTGCACAAAAACCCTAGTTCACTAAAAGATAACTACCCCCATGACTGTCAGAACACAGCAAACAGCCATGGTACCTACTAAGCATCATTAGAGTTCACTGGGTAATAATAATGCTGAATGGTTCGGATTGATTATTTGAACTTTAAAAATGAGTTATTAATTCAATGTATGAACCGATCTGTACATTGCAATGTATCATAGCCTCACTCATAACAAATAATAACATATAATTTATCGACACCACCATGAATTTACTCGCCGGACAGCAGCTGGTACGTAGGTGATATGCGCCAAACATGTGAAACAAAAGTTGCTTTTGTGATTGCTTAAACAAAATATATGACGACGTAAGAGCATTTTTATTGCACTTAGGAACATAATTACACATGTTAATATAATCATTACAATTTCAATTACAAATATGTTTCATAATTACTCTTAGTAAATTAGCAATCTATTTAAAAGTAACATGCCAACTAACAATTGACAATTACGGAGTTGGTTAAACTTGCAATTACTACACATAATTAAAATTGCAAGAATAGAAATAACATGAAGCTAATTATTAAAATTATTAAAAGTGCTAATGTGATAAAAATAATCTTACAATTTTAGGAATATAGCTCTAACACTTAATAGATCTTGATCCAACAATTAAATTCTAAGAAGTGCTCTACGACTCATTATATTGGACACATTACAAAAGATTGAAGTGCTCTAATAAGACTAATTACAGTTTTTTTTTTTTTACATTCAAGAAACTTTGAATTCTTCTTTTATTTCCTATAACAATTGAAATCCAACAAGTAGTGCCGACAATAATCCTAATAAATCTGGATCTGAGTATAACTGAAAGGCAAGCAGCCGAGAATACAACAAAAGTAAAAATCATCACATGAAATAATTTCAATCAAACATATTTATTATCCACTCAGAGCTTTAACCATTCATTACTTTTTTTTTGTCGCTGAATTCAGCTCATGTTTAAAACCAGGCAAATAATTAGTAAAGTAAATAAGAAGTCCCCCAGTTTTAGTTAAGGCAGCTGGTAAAATGACAAAAGCAATTTCAATCAAGCAATCAACTTTTTTTAATTACAATAATTACAAAGGCTCATCTCTCTTGGCTACCTGTCCCTGAGCTATCTGTGTAAATACTGTAAACTGGTCATCATTTGGTTACCAATCATTTCCAACTTAAAATCTTATTGGATCTTTGAGACGAGTATAAATTTTGTTTAAGATGAATAATACCATGAAGTTAAACCTCTCTAATCCTAGATATTATCTCTCAATTTCTCATATAAATAGTCAAGAGCTTTCATGGGAACTATACCTAACAACAAAATTTAAGGGCCTGTTCGTTTGTCACGGGATTATGCGGGATGAGATTTGACGGGTTCGGAAATCCACTTTTTTATTTGCGGGAACCCATACTCATAAGTATGCACGCGAATAATTATGAGATATACTGAATGAGTGTTCGGTTGTACCATGGAAATAGTTGTGGAAAACCATATTTTCTTTCTAAATTTGATGATATCAATACAATAATTATTAATTAAATCAAATAAACAATAATTATTAATTAAATCAAATAAACAATAACATAACAATACTTATTAATTATTTTATAAAATATAAATAATTTTATAATTAAATAAGAATTATTAAATGAAATGGAAAAAATAAAATAAAAAATATTTATAAACAAATAAAAACAATTAAGAAAACATAAACATTTATAAAATTTATAAAAAATAAATAAATTTTTATAAGCATTTATAAACAAAATATTTAAAATGAAATCGAATGACTCAACTCTTTCGTCGTGGGAAAAAAAATATCATGTCTGACTTCATTTTCGTTTTCCCAAAAATTTACGTTAGATGGGATTGAAAATAGGAAAACAGACACGATCCCATTTCAAGCGAATTTGTCATCCGGACGAGTTATTGGAAATTTACCCCTGTCAGCCCAAATTTCCATTCGTTCCCGTAGGAAATTAGTCATCCGAACGGGGCCTTATGGAACTTATTTCCTATTTGATTCCAACTATAACCTGGCACTTTTCTAAGACCTTTCTCTCTCATTCTTTCTCTTACATCCTTCACATTTCCCCATTTACCCCTGGAGGCAAAAAAATTCGAAATTAGCACATAGTTTCCCGGGTTATTCAGCTCCAACTCTGCAATCCTAGCCATTGCTACTGATGCAATTTGTTCTTCTCCATGGATCTGACATGCACCAAGCAGCGCACACCAGACAACAGCTGTGGGCTCCACAGGCATAGACTGGATAAACTCGTATGCCTCCATGACCTTACCGGCACGACCCAACAAGTCAACTATACATGCATAATGCTTTGGCCAAGGTGTTAAATTGTACTCTCTCGCCATCATGTCAAAGTAGCATTTTCCTTCATCAACTAATCTGGAATGACTACAAGCATGCAGTAACGCAAGAAATGCAAGATGATCGGGTTCAATGTTCCTCTTAAGCATTTCATCGAACACTTTCAGTGCATCAATTTTTCTTCCATGCATACCCAAAGCCTTAATCATTGCTGTGTACAGTACCACATCTCGCCTTTTCGTTGAAGCAAAAGTGCACTGCAATTGTGCAAACTCCCACAATTTGAGTACATATCTACAAGAGTGCTATTGATCTCAACATTCAAATCAAAGTTTCTCCTAATTATAAATCCATGAATCTCTTTACCTTTCTTCAAATAAAACAAGCCACCAATAGCGACCAGCACACTCACAATACCAACTGAATCGGGTTCAATTTTGCTTCTGATCATTTCAGAAAACATTTCAAGAGCTTCCTTAAACAAACCATTGTTAGTGTAGCAATTCACCATGCTAGTCCATGTTACGACATCTCTATTCTGTATACAGTTGAATATGCTGAATGACTGCTCAACCTTACCTAACTGTCCATAAATGTCTATAAAGGAATTCTTCAAAACAAAATCCAATAGCCCATTTCTGGTTGCATAGCCATGCAATTGCCTTAACAAATACAGGCTTGCCAACCCGCTACATGCTTGTAATAGACTACCAACCATCACTCCATCTACCTTTATTCTATTATTTTGTGCATCTCTAAACAAACTTATTCCCTTCAGATACCCAAAATGCCCTCCAATTTGTGCATGGGCTGCAATCATAGTAGTATATGAGATATAGTCTCTCCCATGCATTCTATCAAACACAGCCTTTGCATAGTTGACGCAGCCACATTTAGTATACATGTCTATCAAAGCATTTCCGACTTCTAAACTATAACCAAAACCCTGTTTCAACGCATATGCATGGACTTCACAACCATTTCTGATATTAACTAGTCGCCCAAGGGCAGAAGCTGCACTTATGACTGACACCTGATCGGGCTGAAACCCTAATTTGACCATTCTATCAAACAGTTTCATTGCTTTGATGTTATACCCGTTTTGGATGTAACCAGATAGCATAGAATTCCATGAAATATTATCTCTCTCGGGCAAGATACTGAACACCCTGCCAGCATAATCCATCTTGCCACATTTGCAATATAACACCACCAATGCATTTCCTTCATGTACATCAAACAACTGAAACTTTTTTATTTGCATAGCATGAATTTCTCGACCCAATTTTGAAAGAGATAATTCTGCACAAGCTTGGAGAATACCAACTATGGTGTATGAATCCCACCTAAGTCCATGTCTTTGCATCTCCCGGAAAAGATTCAAAGCATCCAAAAATCGACCATTTTGCACACTAGCCGATATGATGGAATTGTATGAAACCATGTCCCTCTCATAACCAAGCTGTCTAAACAAGTCAAAGGCATGACTGAAATATCCACACTTTGAGTACATACAAAGAAGAGAATTTGCCACTAGTGTGTTTGTCTGGAGCCCATATTTAATAATCAAGCCATGAATCTCTCTTCCAAAGTTAAAATTCTCTAATCCACCACACAATTTGAGTACCAAGGCAAAAGTGCAAGCATCAGGTATAAATTCAGAACTCTGCATTTTATGATAGAGATTCAAGGCTTGAAATAGATCTCCAGTATTCACATATGCACCAATAAGTGCATTCCAGGAAAAGATCGTTCTGTCAGGCATTTCATCGAACAAGTGATGTGCATCTTTGAGAAAGCCACATTTCCCATACATGAAGATGAGTTTAGTGGCAAGAAACCCTTCTACCAAGAAACACCTCAATTTAGCAATATGGCCATGGATCTGCCTCCCCTGTGATATTGCCTTCTTCAAAGCACATAGCTCGAGAACTGATGCATACTCTTTTGGGGTTGGTGTAACATTTAGATTTTTGGAATTGGAGAGGAAGAAAAAAGCTTGTCTGAGATTTCCTTGGTTGCATAGTTGACTGAGAAAAACAGGCTTGTCAAAAGTTTGGAATTGCGAGCTAGTGTTGGAAAAAAATTGAGTACCAATTGTAGCAGGAGGTCTAACCAGCTGTGATATTTGACGAAATGGCACACATGGATGATTCAATGACGAAATGGCACTTTCTATGCAATTGATCATGAAATTGTGAGCTCAAGGTTGAAAATGCAATCAATTTGATGAGACTGTAGGAGGGAGGGGGCAGGACTAGTGCAGTCTGTTTTACTGAATTGTTCCTATTGTACCTAGCAGAGATTCACCCTGGTGGAAAATATAACAATAACAATTAAAAAAGAGGGGAAAAGGATTTATTCATTAGATAATCGCTTAAAAGGGAATTTCAAATTAGATTCCCAATTTATCCCTCCAGTGAGAAACAAAGACAAGTTAAAACCCTAGAAATGAAAAAGAATAAATATAAGACGACAGAGGGACCTAGCTTATTCTCTGTACCAACAAATTAAAGGCCACAATTAAATCTGCTCTATATTCATCAGACATATGTACTGGTAAGGTGAACCTTCTGAACCTTGATATGATACAAATGAATAAAACATATTGATTTATTTCATTGTTCTACTAACTGAAATCAGCTATCAGACAAAGGTTCTCAACTTATTAGACAAAAAACCTTAACAGACATTAATACCTGAAGATTGATAAATTTGAGCTGAGTGTGATGTCCTCGTAATAGAAGGGACTTGAGGCGCGCATTCAGCTAGTCACGAAACCAGCGTTGGTGTGGGTGTTATTAAACTAGGGATGTCAGGTAAGGGATGGAAGTATTTTTATATCCATAGAATTAATCTTACTTATATTTTATTCTTATTTATTAAGAATTTGATCTTATTTATTTTATTTTTATCTTAACATTATCGGGTAATGAAACGGTAATGAACGAATAACGGATAATATTTTTATAATAATTAGTTTTATTATATTTTACAAATAGAATATCAAAATTCAATCATTTATACTTATGCAATCACATTACTAATAAAAAAAAAATATGAAATCAATTCTAAAAAAATTGTTTTTTTCATAAAACAAGAGAATTAAAGAATACTAATATCTCTTCGAACAAATTCAATTACTTAAATAAATATCAAGACATGCAAATAAAAGTAATATGTTTAACATTTTTTTATAACAAAAAACATACACTAAATAACAAGAGCACAACACTAACTATTGCTCAAATATTATCATATGAACTATCACGCAAATAAATTCCACCATCAATAACTATTGTTCAAACATTATTATATAATTTTATTTTATAAAATTACCCTATAGGGTAACGGAACGAATAGCTTTCATCCATACCCTCATCCGTTTAGCTAAAGGAAAAAAATTCCTTATCTGTACCAATACCCGATAAGTTAATGAAAAAGAACTTTATCCATACCCATTTTATCAAATACGAATACGGTACGGATAGAGTAAACAGTTAAAAAGATATCATTGACACCCCTAATTAAAGAGAGAGTCTAGAGGGAGATAACTAGTGGCACTCTGTCCCACCTGTCAGCGGCCTGGAGTCGATACATGCTATAGTCGGATTACATCCGGGAAGATGAAGTGAGAACTGAGAATGATGCAAAACGGCTACAGAGAAAGTAAGGGTTTAATTCTTACGATGGGCCGGGCCGGGCCGAAGCAAGGTTTCCCTATTCGTTTGGGCTTAGGGTCACTCAGAAAATTTGATTAATTAATTCTTTGGTAATTTTAGTTAAATTCCCATGGATAGTACTACAATTCCACTCTTTTTGTTTCTTTCCATTTTGTGATCCGGATTTTTTTTTTAAACGATAATTTGACTTTCATGAACAACAATTTGAATTTGAAACCGTAAGATTTGTAAAATGTTCACAAGAATAGTGACAACAGCGATAATTTTGCAGTTTTGGATTGCTTTTTTTTTTAAATGCTTAGTAGTGACTATCAAATGATTGGTTACAACCATTTACATTCACCTATTCCATGAAAATCTATACAGAGATACTACTCCCTACTCCTTACAGCAATGCTACTCCCTGCCCCTAAACACTAAACCCTAATCTCTTAACCTGACTCGAATTTTAAAGACAGGTCTGAGAAAAAAATTGTTCGATTGGGATTTTTTCAGGTATATGCAGTACCTGTAGAGATACTCCTGAAAGCAGAAATTCGGAAATAAATGTTTAGCCATGAATTAAATGTATTAAATGTTTATTTTAAAATATTTAAAAAATTATGTCTCATTCTAATACTTATGTACTAACTTCGCTTTTTTTATATTACCTGAATTAAATATTAAACAAAACCATAGGCGCTGATAATCAATTAAGGTTGCCCTCGGGTCTCGGCTCTCTATCAATAGGCATATATGTCACGTCCTCGTACAAATTGACAAAATGACAACTCTACTTTTGCTATGAACACAAATAAAATTGATGAACGTGACGCACGTCTTTTAGTGATGAAGCCAGGAGTGAGCATCCAAGGTACCTAACTGACAGAACGCGTATCCTCTGCATTAACTCAAAAAAGAATCTTTTGAGTTAATAAATCTGAACCGTCTGATTTTAATCGGAGCTAATCCGGCTTCTTACTATAATTTAGGAGGATTTTCAATATTTGTACAGATTTAGTCCGCACGAATCTTAAGACAAATCGAAAGGTCGAAATTCATTAACTCAAAATATTCCCTTTTGAGTTAAAATGCAGAGGATACGAATTCCCTAACTGCATAGAGGTGCAAACGGATCACCTCATAGGGTTGCAAATGGATCGGATACGGATCGGATAGTGGTAAAATTATATTTGTATCTGTTTTTATTTTTTTAATACGAAACGGATATTAGATGGATACGGATCAGATATTAGACAGATATGGATCGGATATTAAACGGGTACATATCAGTTATATGTTTTTCAATACTATTACTTATTAAAATATAATTAAAAAATATAAATATTATTAAAATGAGGAGGGATTCAACTACATCATTTTGTGGTGACACATCTTGACACCATATGCTTATAAGTAAATTTGTGTGATTTCAAAATCCAAACAGTCGATCCAAACCGTTCAACATAATCTCCATATTAAATTGTGCTTGGAGACCAAATTTTACATTTTGTAAAAATTATTTACTATTAAAAATATCAAAATTCATAATATATCTAAATATAATGGTGAATAATATTTTTTTATAATATATATTAAACTATATGGTATATTATATAGAGATAATTAAAATTTAAAATCATATTCGTATCAGTATACGCACAGATATTTAAATATTAAATATTCGTATTTAATTTTTAATATGGATTCAAATTCGAACAAATAATATCTAATCAGTTTGCTACCCCTATACCTGACCATGTTGAATGCTCGTAGCTGGATCGAAATTAATATGGTGTCTATTTATAATGTAAGGGGTTGCCTTGAGATTCGTGTTAGACTAAAATCGACAACTAAGATTGCATTCTACACGATCAGGTATTGCACTGGATCTGAACAATGCCTCAAACAAGCAAAAGCAAAAGGATTCTCTTGAAAATCAATGTCTTTCATCTTTTCAACGAAATTTTTCTTGCATATCATTGTATTTAACAAACATTATTTTGTCCCAATCTGTTTGGTTAAAGTAAACTTCTTTCACCAAAAGAATGTTTCATTCGGCTCCGCCCCTGTCAGTAAAACAACCCACCACTGCTGAAAGAAATGGAGAGAGCAGTTTGATGTGACATTGCGAATTTGTGATGGAGACAAAATGTGGGCACCATAACGCCATGGCATGCTCGATCCTTGCTTCATTGCCTACCTGTCATGGCCACTATCCTACAAACTTCTATTTTCCCATACAGCCAGTCTGAGATAGCGATCACTGATTCTTCTCTTCTCTCCTTTGTTTTTATTCGTCTCCTTCACACGAGAAATCTTTCAAAAAAACAAAACTTGCCGTAGCCGTACATTTTCAAAGTCTAGCTTGTAAATATAACTTCAGATACAGGGTTAATTACAAAAAGAAAAGTCGTTTGACATTAATGTATCGTGAAAAAGTTTCTACAAAAATATTACTAATCAAACAAAGAATTTTACTGGCCCATGTTATGTCGTTGTAACAGTCGTTCGACCAAAAATTTTGTATTTGAAAAACAAATAAATACAAAAATAAAAAATAAAAATCTCATATCGATTAAACCTCGACTTTCTAGCTCAATTCAATTTAAATACCGTTCAAATTGTTTTTCGTTAGAAAATAAAAAAATTGCCTACTTTTGTAATAAATCTCAGTTAGATTTTTTTTTGAAGGTCAGTGAGCATAGCTCGACCGACGATTTTCCATTAATAAAAAGGTTATTTACAAAATCTCAGTTAAATTGAATTTAAAAATGTGGTTCTTAAAAAATCTGTTGACGTCTTTCCATAGTTCATACAAAATATTTACTAATTAAATGTAGAATTGGGTTTTACTAATTTTAATTAGTTGATGTTGATGCATAAGTTATCAATTTGGCAATCCATACTTTCGTCATCATAAAAAAATTCCAACGCATTTGCTACAAAATAAATAATTACATTCAGATAAAGTAATTCTAACATTAATCGACAACTAAAAAATAATTCGACAGTTACAACGACATAGCACGGACCAGTAATAACCAAACAAAGAAAACCAACGAATTGATATTTGTCGGGGCCAGTAGTCGATGAGATGAGGACGAATCTTGACCGTTGAGCTGTTCAGATCCAACGGCCAGTGGTAGATTGTCAGTGGATAGAGAGCAGGTGGTGGGGTCAACCTTGGAACCAGCTAGATCAGCTGCAATTAGAGCACGCAACGCACCGGTGGCAGCAGGAAGATAACGGGTCCCATTTCGCATTAGAAGCCACGTCAGCCCCATAAGCTGACATTCCTGCTCGTGGGCCCCAGTCTCCTTCATCTTCTTTATTGCAGTGGTGTTGCCACCGCTCGTCTTCAACTGTGCAATTAGGAAAAATATAATAATAAATCAACGGCCAATCAGAAAAAGAAAAAAAAATATCCTTTTCCCAGCACGAAAGGGAAATTTGGCTACAATGGTATGATATAATTTCAAAAGTTCAGATTTGTGCCATTCATACGAGTCTCGTATAACTGGAGAGGAGCTAAACCCGAACAAATGGAGTAGAGATTTTCCATTAGTTTGTATCACTGACAAGTCTTCAGCGGGCGTTTCAATTATCACCGACACAGGAAAGCAGAGATCCCCCGTTATGTGCCGACTCGGACAAAAAGAAAAAAGAAAAAAGAAAAGTGAACTGAGAGTCTCAGTCTCTCACACTATTTTCTATTGGACTGTTAATGTTAGGTCAAACATGCCATCAGAGGGCACCAGTTAGCACGCATCTCTATGCAAATGTGCAAAACCAATAAAACAAAAGCTGCACTGACAATACGTGCTTAAGCAGAGCAACACTAAAAAGGGCCATTACCAGGTAAAAGAATAAATAAATAGAAGCCCATTACTGGGTTGTGTTTTTCTATATGCGACCCTGTAAAATGATTAATCTTTTTTTTTTCTTGAAGTTCCACTACAATGGTTTATAATTGTGAAATGATAGAAAATTATTTGATCTTTGAAACAATGTAAAACACATAATGGTTTTATAATTGCCAATCTAAAAGCTTGCGACATTTATTTTCAACAATCCATTTTTAATATCAAAAATTAAAATTGTGAGGACCTGAAATAAATTTTTTTAAGAAAGTAGTTGTATAAATAACTCAGTCTTTATTGGCAGATTATATTTTTAAAATTAAAAGAACAACATGATTTTACGTAGGGTCCGTAGGGATATCTGTTTTGCTTGATCAAGTGGATTATAGAAGAAAAAAAACGTTCTACCTATGCAAAAGACATGATCATATTCCGTTCCAAAACCTTCAACATACTACATGCTGTCTTATATTGTGAACATATGCATTCAGATTTTACCGCTAAATGCATGCGTTCATATTTCACCTCTTGACACGTGAGATTTTGATAGATTCTGAGTCCAAACGGTTTTAAACGCGAGTCTAGATCATCTCCCCGAAAACTTGAGAAAAAAAAAAAAATCACCCCATGTTTCTGCATAGGCATGCTGTAATATTTTTTGTCGTTCTAGTCACTTGATCGAAAAAGATAGATACATTTACTAGTTTATTAACAAAATATAAAATATTATCATTAAAAAAAAGTATCCTCAGAAAGCCAAACATAAGGCGTTTAGTTATTTTAGTTATTTTCCTTTCATACTCAGTTCAAACAAAAGGTTTTTGAGTATAGTACAAGCAAAGAAAAATAGCTGACCCCACCCAAAGAAGAAAAAGTATTTCGAAAATAGCATATTTTCAAAGGCAATTCGCCCAATTTTTGTTATTTGTTTTTTCAATACATTTTTGGGCCTTTGGGCTACTTTGAAACTTTTAGTACTTACTATTTGCACACCGAATAACCAGAAATTTAATTGCACTGAAGTACCTCTTACAAACATATTAAAATATTCAGTTTAGAACATGTTAATTTTTATAGATATATATATTTATGCCATTAAATTCCACAATCAAAATGTCAATGAGGCCGTTTAATTAGTTGATGTACTTAAATGCTAATGCCATACTTGAAAAAAAAAATTATTAACATATATTAGCATTACCAATTTGCCCAGAACAATGTACAAAATTATATAGATGAGATTATTTACGTAAGAGATCGTAGACTCACCAAATTAAGTGCTCTCAAACAGCGACCACACCTGGTCAACCCAGGCCGAGCACAGTCCCTCTCCAGCCGCCTCGCTACGCCAGGAACCGGGACCCACATTCCTTCCACATCAGCAAACATCCCGCTCTGACAGGTCATCCTCCTGAGCTTCACCCCACATCCACAAAGTGCCAAATCACAAGTCCCATTTCCACGTGGCAACTCTACCCCCTTCTCTCTCAAAACCCTGTCCACCGCACCAGAGCAAGCCTCGGCATCGTCGGGTAAAACGGGTAACGGGTCGGGTCGGGTCGAGGGGGAAACACTCGAACTAGCTGTAGCTTGGAGAGAGGTGGCGGCATATGCAGCGTACAAATAAGCGGCTAGAGAAGGACAGCATTTAGAGAGAGAAAGGGGAGAAGAGGCAGGATTGCATGAGGTAGAGAGAGAAGGGAGGAGAGCATCGTTAGGGTTTAACGGGCACGTGTGAGAGGCAACATCGGATTGCTCGGGGAAGGCCGGTATAGTGGTACCAAAGGTACCAGGTGTGGTACCGGTGGTATTGGTATCGGTGGTGGAGGGGATGACGAGAGAGGGATCCGGTATGGCTGGGAGGGAATGAGATAGGGAGAATAGAGAGAGGAAAAGAAGAAGAACTAGGGTTTGAGCACACATTGTGTGAGCTCTGGTTCTTTTTTTAGCGAGGATTGCTAGAAAATAGCCAATGCTCCTTTTCTGAGAGAGAGAGAGAGAGAATGAGAGGGGTGAAAATGAAAAGTGAAGGAATGAGTGTTGAGGGTATGATGAGGAAGTGAGGATTGAGAAGAGGGAATGATTAGATTGGTTGGTGGTGAGTACTGGTGAGCTTTTGCTTTTTGTTGGATTAGAGGAGATGGTGGAGAGAGAGAGAGGCCTAAGCAGCTCAGACGGTGCTGGACTGCTGGAGAGTGGGGAGCTTTGCTTTGCTATGTTCCTGGCTTGATATAGTGTTTGTGTTACTGTGTGATTCCCTACCTTTTTTGGTGCCAATTCGGAACATGTAGTAGTGAATCACCGCGGTAAATGTAACATGCATTTTTTGAGAGTGGCTTGACAGCGGCTGTCAAGGGAATAAATGTAACATGCTGTTAAAAGTTTTTCTAGTTGGTATAATGAAGTCTAGAGCCAAATTACATTTTGACATGAAAAAAATAAAAGTATTGAAAACATCTTAAGGAACAGCACTACAAGTAATTGTTGGGAATTTATGATACTTTTCTTTTGTTTTTATTGTCATGGACATTTTGAAATAGGAGTTTAACTGTGTCGTAATTTTACAGTATATCCTAATTTTTTATGCATATTTGTTTAAATGCATATTATTTATTGTTTTTCAGTTTTGTAAAATAATTATAGTATTCTCGCTTGACTTAAATTAAAGGGTTCAGATTCAATTTCATCCTTTTTTTTATGAAAATTCACGATTAAATTTTATTTAATAAAAAAATGTCTTTCCATTCCATATTTCTAAATTTATTTATCTGTCTTGTGCTTGCCTTCTTCAATTCTAGATTTCTAGATAAATTTTTGCTCACCATTATTTTGTTTCTTGTCATTGAACTATATACATTCTAATAAATTAGTTTTCCATTGACATTACAGGACATATTGCTTTGTAATTTTGTCGCTTGCATTTATATTTAGTATCATTGTGTATGCATTATCTTTTAAAGACAATTTTGAAATTTCCGAGTTAAAATTTGTATGGACAATTTAAATTTATGAAAATATTTCACTTTGTGCGGTTTTAAACCGTCCATATAAATCAACACAGACATATATTACCAGATAGTGAATCAATTTCATCGGAAACTCCCTGCTCCCCTTTCAGAGACATATCTGAATATAAACTCAATTATTTGATGCAAAATTCAATATTTATTCACACCCAAATACTTTTTAGTGAGTATTTTTATTTTCCTAATATAATTCTCTTGTGTGTTACAGACAGTATCTGAATTTTTATTGATCGATTGCTAATTCTTTCTGGTACCAACCAACATTATTAGAAAGCTAAACAAGGCACCCAATAATTTTGGAATAACTCACAATACAATTCGCCACACTGAACTGCACCAGAGAAGCCGATCCTTGTTTGACTGGTGGAGTAAGAGGTTTATAATAATTAAGTCTACAAGTTAATAATATTGTATAGTCATGTTAAAGATTAAAAACAATACAATCTGGAATTCATGAATCAAAATAGGTTTAAGAATAACAGACAAGAGTAGTGACTAAGATAACACACATTATTTTTATTCCCACGAGTTTGCACGCACGAATTGATGATGGTCATTAATGCAATTGCAGAACATCATGCGAAATCATGGATTTCTTTAACTTTTTTTTAGTACAAGATCTCTTTAACGCTTGAGTGGCTTTATCTCATTTCTGCAGTCGGTCAAGTCAAGGTTACAGCAGTTTACATGTATTCTCGAGTCCGCAGGCCATCTTTTGAATTTAATGCACCGAAATCGAATTCGTCCGATCTGCTTTAAGATCCGTGCAGAATTGATCCACACTAATAATAAAAGCTCTCATGCATTATAAGCGGAAGCTGGATTGACTTCGTTTAAAATCAGACGGCTGAGATGCATTAACTTAAAATATGTCTTTTTGAGTTAATGTAGACAATGCGGACCCTAATACATCTCGTCTGTTTGATTAGAATCGGAGTCAATACGGTCCATGCCTATAACACACGGAGTCCTTTAATATTAGTGTGAATTTCCATTGGACAGTCCAGATACATTAACGCATGTTCCGTTAATGCAGAGGATACGAATTATGTATTATGTGTAGACATTTGACAGTACCCGTTAAGGGTAACCCGAACCCGGTCCGCCCGTGCCCGGTGCCCGGGGTACCCGTACCCGTGACCGGGTATACCCGGGTAAACGGGTACACGGGTACGGGCTTGAAATGGGCAGGGTGGCCTGTTTTGGTGCCAAACCCGGGTGTACCCGTACCCGGCAAACCTGTACCCGCTGCCCGTCTGCCCGCACCCGCCACGGGTGTACCCGCACCCGGTAACCCGTGCCCGTACCCGTACCCGTGCCCGTGCCCGCTGCCCGCCGAAACCAGAAATTTTGAATTTTTTTCCCCCCACTGGCTACTGTTAACAGAGCAGTTTTGGCTACAGGCAGCGCACTGAGTACAGCAATGCATGTGAATATTGCGCTGCTGCATGAATATTGCTCTGTTAATATTGCGCACTGAGTAGTTTTGGCTACAGAGAAGTTTCCTTTTATTTAATTTAATTTAGATTTAAATTAGATTTGGATTCAATTTAAATTTTAATTTAGATTTATATTTATATTTATATTCAATTTAGATTTAATTTAATTTGCATCTAAATTTAGATTTGAATTTTTATTTAATTTAGATTTAGATTTATATTATCAATTTAAATTGAACGTTTACAAAATATATTATCAATTTAAAATGTTTATTGTTTTAAAGTAATTGATTTAAGATATTTTTGATTTATATTTTATTTAACCTATTAAAAATAAATGAACGTTTAGAAAATATATTATCAATTTAAAATGAACGTTTAGAAAATATATTATCATTTAAAATGTAAACTACAAATTTCGAGATATAAATAAATTATGAAACTATATAATTAAAATGCCGACATTTTTATTAATATCCAAAGTTTAATACAAATTATTAATTATGTTGAATATTAATATCCAAAGTTTATTAATATCCAAAGTTTAATCAAGTCCTGCGCATGCTTCACAAAAAAGGGCATAACTTTTGATCCGTCCGTCGGATCGGGCTGAAATTTTGACATGAGCTCCACAGCCCCAAAACCAAGCTAACTTCCTTTTGGGACCGATCCGACCGTCGGAATCGTCAAAAAACTAAGGGAAGAGCCTCAAAACTTGAGTTGAAGTTTCCGATTAAGATTTTCATGTCTATCATTCAATCCAAGTAGCTCAGTAAATTAGTTACATAATGAACTTGCAGATTACCAATTTTTACTATTTTTGGAATTTTTTTACTATTTTTTATAATTCATGAAAGATGAGCAAAATCAGTCTACTATAGCGTAATTTTGTGTAGTTTAGTGTTTTTTTTACCGTATTTCAGCATAATTAGCGAGGTTATTGTAATTTAACGTAATTTAGTATAATTGAACATAATTTATTGTAATATAGTGTAATTCAACATAATTTCAAGTAATCTAGCGTATTTTAGTATAAATAATTAGACTTGTACTTAGGCGAATAAATATACAAATTTTCGCACAAATAATTTTTATATATGAGTTACAAATTTTATTTATTTAAGAATTATAAAGATGTGACTTGATAATTTTATGTATATATACAATATTTGATATTGAACTATTCAGATTTTAAAAGTCGAATTATAAACACGTAATAATATTCGTACGACACGGTAAAAAAAATAAGAAAACAAATCAGAAACAGAAAACAGAAAACAACAAAAAAAAAAAAAAAAAAAAAATTCTACCCGTGGCCGTCCTGCCCGTGCCCGCTGTACCCTTGCCCGTTGTACCCGTCTACCCGCAACGGGCACGGGTTTGAGACGGGCAGGGCGGAGTTTTTCAAAAAAAAAAACCCGCCTACCCATGCCCGTTGTACCCGCCTACCCGTTGTACCCGTACCCGTCCTGCCCGCTGCCCGGGACGGGTACGGGTCTGCCCTGCCCGAGGTACCCGTTAGCAATCCACTAATTCTGTGCAGCCATTATTATGTAACCTAATATACAGTTGAAAAGGCATCAAATTACTTTTTCTTTAAAAAGAATCTCACAATCAGGCTTCGGTTTAGACGAGATAAAAGTACTCACTGTTAAATTTAAACCCTGTCAAAAAGGATTTTGAAGTTTGAACCTAAGGAAAATAATATATTAGTTACACAAACTGTTAAAGTCAAAAAAGATAATTATCTATGAGTGAGGCTACGGTACTATGCATAGCACGCTTTGGTCCGTGCTACGGCTCAATATTTGAGTTATCAAAATCCTAACTGTCGATCCGAACCATTCAACATGATTATAAAATGATATGTACTTGCAAACTAAATTTTACATTTTTTCGAATTTTTTTACTATTTTTTTAGATAGGTAGAAAATCACTTGATCTGAAAATTCTGGACCATCCAAAAACAATGATTTTCTACCTATCTAAAAAAATAGTAAAAAATTTGAAAAAATGTAAAATTTGGTTTGCAAATACATATTCATTTTATAATCATGTTGAACGGTTCGGATCGACCGTTAGAATTTTGAAAACTCAAATATTGAGCCGTAGCACGGGTCAATCCGTGCTATGCATAGCACCATAGCCTCATTATCGGAAATAGCAATACATGGGAACTAAACTTCATGACCTGTGATCCTTTAAAAATCTTGAAAATAAAATGCTGATTTTTTTTTTAAATAGAAATAAACAAATTTATATAAACGAAACAAACACCCAACGTGTTGGATGTTTGAAAAGCAGCTTTACGGTGGATGGTGAAAGATGCCGAGTACGAGTACATATTTTCTAATTTTACGAAAATCCAATACATTGAGTGCTTGTTTCGTTTAAATGAATTTGTTTATTTCTATTTAAGAAAAATCTAAAATGCTTGAAACTAATTTTAGTTCATCGTTAATTTTTACGGTGTTTTGCAATTATATTTTAGTTCCCCATTAACTCCGCATAATCCTTTTAAAAAACTTATTAAGTGCAGCAATTGGTTGTATATATTGCTCCTTTAAGGATTGCATAGAGAAAGGGGGAACGACATGTGATGAAACGACAACATTCTAAGCAAGCAAGCAAAAAAATAAGCAAGATCGAAATTAAATATTGTGATTAAGGATAATTGCAATTATTAATCCCAGGTGCTCAATGCATTGTTGAACTGATGAGATAATTGTATCGCCTCTCCTCCTAGTAGTGCCAAGTGCCAATAGCCATGCTCATATCATGTGAGGTGGTCTCAGCCTAATAATTGATACACATATTGCCCGTGAATGGCCCCCAAATTCGAGTAGAACTAGGGTGCTCCTAAGCTCACCAAGTCCTTCGTGAGCGCGACTCTAAAACCTATCGAATTGACTTCAAACGACATTTCCAAACCGTTAGATGTTCAATCTATATTAAAATGTGCTTGGAGACCAAATTTTATATTTTTTGGAATTTTTTTACTATTTATTAAGATGGTTTGAAAATCGTTGTTTTCCAATGGTGCAGAATTTTAATAAAAACAGCGATTTTCAAACCATCTTAATAAATAGTAAAAAAATTCCAAAAAATGTAAAATTTGGTCTCCAAGCACATTTTAATATAGATTGAACATCTAACGGTTTAGAAATGTCGTTTGAAGTCAATTCGATAGATTTTAGAGTCGCGCTCACGGAAGGGCTTGGTGAGCTTAGGAGCACCCTAGTTCTACTCCCCAAATTCTACCATCACTCTGATTGCTCAATTTTCTCTCCTATTTTAGACCAAACGTAATATATCCGTGCCCACCCCCCCCCCCCCCCCCCCCCCCCACCCCATCACACACACACACAAAATAATAATAACAATAAATAAGTATTATATTATTTGTAATATAGAAACATGGGAATATAGAATAAAAAGGGAGAGAGAAAGAAAGGACGTCTCAATTTTTATCATCACATTCATGCTATATATGTACACAAATTTTTATTTTAACATTTAGATATATACTTTTTTGAGTTGGTATATATATTATGTGAAAAAAAAGGTTGCATATGAATCTAAGCTCTAGCAATCTGACTTCAAACACTGGTTTCATATGTTTACTAATTATATTAAGCTGAAAGTCAATTGAGTCATAGAGCTAAGATTACGACGTAACTAGAAAATATCTACTGAGAGAGCTGAAATATAAAATGCATAATGTGTAATAGTTAAAATTTGAATTCAAGTTTTCATGATTACGAAGTGAAATTCTAACTGCTAAACTACATGCACGTATTAACAATTTATGAGGTGGCTAAGCAATGAACATTTAGGCAAACAGGGTGGACCCTTTGCCAAGTACCGAAAGTCCATATAGACTTTTTAGTGCGATCTTTGAAAGACACTCTTGTATATAATATATATGAGGTGGTTACAAAAAAATAAAAAAGAATAGAAAGACTTTTCATAATTGCATAAATGGTTAAAAAAATAATTAAATTACAATATACATATGATTAAAAAAAATTAAAATCATGAGATAACTAAACATTCCCAAGTCAAACAGTAGATCCACGGTGGTAATAGCAGTTCTTTTGTGAATAATTTTTATTTGACAATTAACATTTTTGTAAATTTTATAATAAATTTTGATATGTAAAAATGAGTATTTTATTTTATATTAATGGCTTACTTCAATTTGACTATGATAATTACAGGCTATGTTTATTCATGAGATATGAATAAACTTGTAACACTTAACACTAACACAAATTCACAACAGAAGTGAAGATTATTTAAAATTAAAATTTTAAAAATACACAACTATTATTAACTGTTTAGATAAAATTATTTGATCTCCAATCAAATATTTTCAAAACGAAAATGTTTTATATCTTAAATCACATCAATTTAATTAATGTATATAAAACATACACAAAAGTATATAATTAACACATCTGTACATTTTTTTTTTATTTTAACAGGTTGCTACAATTAATAATGTCTTTTGCTGTCCTAATTAAGAACCATCTCTTTTCCAATTAAACATATAAATGCCAATCTGCAGAAGTTGTTCAAGCTGTCTTTACTTTGGTATACATACATTCAAAACCGAGGCAGCGCTTTATTATAGAAGATTCATTTTGACTCGTGAACTTTTTTGTGTCACGGGTAAGTCTCTTGGATCCGGATCCTCCCAGGTACCTGACTCAAGCAAATTGAAATGGATGGTCGAGATTAATTCTATGTGGGTCAAACTCAATCTGATGCCTATGGAAACTGTAGGGGACCTATTTTGAGATTCGTGCCATGTTAAAAGAACCGTCCGAATATAATTTGCTTGAATCAGGTAACATCAGGAATTCAAGTCTCTTTCGATGGAGGCCTTTCGCCCTTTCCTTTGCGTTGCATTATACTGAGTTACTGACTCAACATTTTTGTAAAAAAGGAAATCCTGAAATCATTTTCTCCGGTCTACTCTCCGTGATAAACACAAAAGTAGGATTAAATCTTAATTCACACTAAAGAGTTTATGTTCGGTTGTCTTAATCTGAGAGTAAAATTTAAGGAGTCTTAATCCTAAGGTAGATGTGTCTTAAGATTCGGGTAGAGAATTAAAATTCGGATAAAAGGAGGCCAAAAGAGGATATTTTAATCCTCGCTAAGGAGTCGATGTTCGAAAGATTTAAACACTAAAGAAGCCTAATTATTTTGATATTAGAAAAATGAAAATCTAACGTTTTAATTTTCATTTAATATTCACAAAAGATTTTTCATCTGAATTTTGAATCCACGACATCATAAAAATATGACATTTTATATAAAATAATTAAGGTATATATGAGATCCCAAATACAGGTAATTATTTACAGTTTTATACTTCTAATAAAAAGACTATATTTTCTGAAGGATAATATTCAGATATTATCCATAATAAGTTCAAATAAACTGAACAATATAGAAAACCTACAAAGTAATTAATTTTTCTTTTAAAGAAAGATGAAGGTCTACCTAACTAGCTTTCAGATTCTATTGATATAGACAGCTATAAAGTGAACTGTAATGCTCTTGAGTGAACACTATGTAATAAATACATATGTTTATTGGTTCGGTCATAATCGATTTAAATATATTTTTTCCCTTCGGTTTTAAATTTATGATTTCAGCACTGATAATAAGTGGAATTTCTTCCATTTTAAAAGATAGGAGTTGTATAGCACCGCCTGACTTATCTGACAACATTCTATTATTAGTTACTTTTACACGATAATTTTTTTTAATTTCAGGGATAGGTTATTTTTTGTAAGAGGTATGTTAAGTTTTATAGAAATTACTAGTTAAATTATGAACAATGTAAGAAAAATACTTGTCTAAGAAAAGAAATAAATATCAACTTTTCATGTTACTATTATTATTTATACATGAAATTGGTCATACTGAGCGGTTTAAAATGTTATCAATTAAATTCTTGCAATGTTCTTTAATTTTATCAAATTTGATAGATAACATATCTAATTATATAAAATGTATTTATAATTATACTTTGCTGATTTTAATCTGTTCTTTTTGTGTCGTTACGGTTGTCAAATAAAAAAAATGTCCATTTTTTATTTTTATATATATAATATTTTATATCACATTAAATCAATATTAAAATTGTCCTTTCGTTTGGGGTGTCTAGAATTTTTATAATAAAAATATCATTTTTTTTTTATATTTTTACGTTTCATCCGTCTTTTAATAAAAGGATGATAGAATTTAGCACCTGTTCCATGTTTAACGAACACACTGAAATTTTTATATTTACCATTAAAAAATAAAATAAACAAATAAATCATGATTTCGTGAGAATTTCATGTTTATCATGGACGCAATTTGTCGTTGTGTCCACCCAAAGGTAGTGAAATGTATTAGTTCCTACTCAATTCCGGCACCTTCGGCCACCTTTTTAGTGACCGTAATTTGTCGTTGTCCATGATATCAGAAAATTCTCACGAAATCGTAGTTTACTGATTTATTTTTTAATGGTAAATATAAAAATTTCTGACGAACACAACCTCAATTAGTGCGTAATATTTACCTTCTCTTGTTTTAACCCCATTAATATTATAGCAAATTGGAATATTTCAGTATCCAAAAACCAAGGCTTAGATTCCTAACCGCACTGAATGAAACAAATTATAAATTAATTAATGGATAAAACCCTAACACAGACACCGATAAAGAATGAAGATGGTCACCTCTTAAAAGCCGCATTGTCGTTGAAGTTACGGTTTGAATACATTGATATAATTTTCCGTCATAGAGATCTAGGATCAAGTTTCAAGAAAGACCGAATTGGAATTTTATTTGAAAGGATGGGCATGTATAAATTTGTAATTAAAGAATGCTAAAATGTGTTCGAAATTAAAAAAATATTTGGTGAAATAAACGGTAATGCAATATTTTACAAAAGAAGGGATCATCTGCATATCTGATCACTCAAAATGAATTATCTCAACAATATTTTTTACATATAAATAATACATTTATTACATTAGACATGATCATTTCATACACACATTTTGTATATAAAAAAATATATTTTAACCTAATATATAGAGTTGCATTCTGAGCATCTACATCTCTGATATTATTAGAGTTTTTAATTTGATGTGACAATTTCTAATTCAGTTTCAGAGATGCGTGAGAGTTTATTATTTAGAAACTATGCAGTAAAGTTTCTTATTAAAAAACTGTTTATAAACTTTATGCTGGTCAAATAATTAGCTCAAATTTTTTTTTTTTAAAATTTGTTGCTGACGTGATATAATAAAAACTCTAAAATTAATTTCAGAGATGTGAGAATTAGAAACTTTAGAAATCTTAATTTCTAAAAAATGGTTAACAGTCATTTAGAAACTCATTTGTATTGCTGGGATGTAGATGCTCTAACCATTAGTTTGGAATTCACTGTTGAACTTATATTGTATCTTTTTCCATTTATCATAAAAGAAAGTTAATTTTCATTGAGTCTTTTATCTCTTATCAAACAAAACAAATTATTAGAATATCATATACTTAAATCATGAGGTAGTTTTTGAAGGATATGTAATTTGATTAAAGACCTCATATTCTCAGGGACGGATCTAAGAATTTTGTCATGAGGGCAGAAAAATATCGAATCGGGTTTAAATCCATTAACTAATTGAGTACTTGATAAAAAATAATATTTTAACTTTATTTTTCAATACTCTGACTTGTAATTCTAATGCTCTAACTTATAATTCTAGTTACCAATCATAATTCAAGAAATTTATTTTAATTTTAATTTTAAATTTAACCCGAATTACTAAACAAACATTCATAATGGGTAAAAAAAATTTACCAATAAATTTCCACTAGAACTAAAAATTCAGAAAAACAGCTGCCACCCTTAATACCATGTGGTCCGCCGCTGCATATTCTCATTATCTCATAATATGTTGATTCCGCCCTGCATATCTATAGATTTAACCTGTATATTTTTAATTATTAAATTAAACAATGCAGGTAAAACACAACTCAATTATGATCGACTCATTTAAATTAGTCAAACCAGATCATATCGGTGTCCCGTGAATTTTATATCACCAGAAGAGAGATAAATCCTCTGTTCTGCTTGATTTATTCATCGTTTCATCTCACTTATGAAAAAAATACTAATACTGGTGTGATACTTATAGTTTCACTTACATAAATATAAAGCACTTGTTAATTCAGCAAGATTTTGAAAGTGCCACAAGTTTTTTCAATTACTTTGCAAGTAATATGAGCCACAACTGTGGAAAAATGTTTTTTTCGCATTAACAATTTTTAAATTACAACAATGAAAATACAGTGACTTTTTATATAACATTTTTTTATTACTGATGTGATAAATAAATTTAGTTTTACTATTGCAAAAATAAAATGGACCCTGATAAGAGTCCCCGCACTTCAGTTTCTGCACTGTCGCCGCACTATAACTACCATAACTGTTTGGGAGGACTGCAAAAACTCAGCGCTGAATTTTTTTATAAAGTATTAATATCTATGCATGAAAGTATTTATATCTATGAGGTCAACAATTTTTCCGTAAATAATGGTCTCCTCCAACCAAATCCCCAAACTTCCCCGCACTGTTGCCACACCATAACTACCATAACTGCTTAGGGGGGCCGCAAAAACTCCAATGCTGAATTTGTTTTCTAACGTATTAATACATATGCACGAAAATATTTATATTTATGCACGGAAGTATTTATACCTATGAGGTGAACAATTTTTATGTAAATAATTGTCTTCCCAACCAAATCTCTCAAACGTCTTTGCACCATAAATATATGTGGGAGACCACTCAAACTAAATAGGTACACATTTCTAAAAATATATTATTACCATAACTATCTGGGGGACCGTACAACTTGATATTTTTTTTAAATATGATGCTGGATGACGTCTGAAAGTATTAATATCAAGTATTGCTAGTATTTTTACCTATGCACTGAAATATTTATATGTATATATATTGTACATAGTTTAATCTTCAGGGTTTGCAAGTTACACATCGAAAATACATCAGATCTATAACATCTATGTCAGCTTTTCTGTCTTAATGTATCTCAAATTATCAGCTTTTTAGATGATCCCTCTTAAGAAGAGAGAGAAATTCTAAAAATTAAGATTTCTTTAGTGTAGTTACTTCGTTCTCTATTTTTATTTGTATGATCTTCAGGAAAAGAATTGAGTTTCTACCGAGCTGAATATAGAATATGTTCATGGTTATCTTATTTTTTAAGTATTAATATCTAATTTTGCAAGTATTTATGTCTATTTAGTCCTATGAGTAACTATTTTTGTTAGATGAAGGTTGATGCGGGGACGATTGGGGAAGGTTGATACAGGGATACGGAGTCTCCACTACTTCATTAGAGAAAGGTTGACGCGGGAACCATTGAAAATTGGGAAATGAATGCTCATAACAAGTTACGCATCAAAATATTAATATTATATTTTTCAAGTATTAATATCTCATCTTTCAAGTATCTATATGTATAAAGATTGGCGCGAGGACGAATGCAAGACTGAAAAATGAACTTATATAATTAGTGAGGACTATAGTACAATCTTCCTCTATTAATACGGCAGAAACAGAGGAGTGACTGTAAATGGAAGATTCATATAATTATTCAAATAAATTTACGCTAAAAATCTGGTTCTCCCTTTCCCTCAAGCCCCGTGATTTGGTCCCCTCCAGTGTGGATTCAATGGAGGAAAAGTATCCTCCCATGTACCGGAAAAGAGTCCCCTCACTTTATGGTTTGAGATTAACTTTCACCTGCTTTGAGATCCACGCTATCGCAGGAGACAATATTATTAGGCTTTGAGATCGTATGAAGTAAAAAGAACGGTCCAGATTCAATAATTCTAAAAGATTCCCTGTTATGGTATTGGGGAGGATCTGAATTCCTATATCTCGCCAATTGGATCCGCATCTAAAGCGTGGCTATAGTTGCATTGGCACTGCGACTACGTGTCCCATATTTTGGACGAGCTTTAGGATAATGTAACGACAAGGGTGCACAACGGTGAGTAGATCCGGTTGTTGTCGGAGTGCGGCGACGGTAGAAAAAACGGATCCGATTGTGAAGCGAGATGAGAATTGAGATATTAGAGTAATTAAAATAGATTAGAATATTAGAGTAGTTTAAAAATTTTCATGAGAATAAAAAAGTAAATTAGCAATTATGGACATTTGACCGATTGTAAATACGTTTTTTATTAATGAAATTGTTAGTAGGCATTTAAAGCCACTAACCTTCAAAAAACGATAAGGGTGCACAAGAATAATGAGCTTTTGTAAATAATTTAAATCCACTCGATTATATTAATTAAATTGATTTTTGAAATCAGCCCTTCCATAAATGCATCAAACTCATCTAATTAATTTTTTACATGATTTTTTTTAGTTATACGAGTTAATCAGATTGTAATTTTAATTAAATTTTCTAAGATAACTTTTTTGTTATGTTAATTTTATATTTAGAAAATTAATAATGTTACAGAAAGAAAGATAAATACTAAATAAAATAACATACAAATAATTGAGCATTAATAAATGGGTGAAATTTCCTTGCTAATTTTCTTTAGTTAATTAGATAATAAAAATAGTTCTAATACAACTAAATTTAACTTAAAGATTAAATAACAACATATAGCATTCGTAAAGAAAATCAAAATGGATACATCCTAACCAAGTAAAAACAAAATGGATTGGATGGTTCGAATGGGGTTGGAGGGGTTGTAATTTTTTATACACCCCTAATTACTATCTTTTAAGGCATAATATTATATATGAACCGCTTAATTCAAATATATACTTCATAATTAGGAGGGTTAAATTTAAGATTTTTTTTTACCTATGTCACATTATCAACAGTTCCATTATTCGATGTTATTCTCTCTTATTATGATTATTATTATCATCGAATAACTCAATTTTTTTCGTGCTCTCTCTCCTTATTTAAAAGAGTTTGTATATCCTAATTGTATAAAATATGACACATTTATGGTCATATTTTTGTATGACTTCCCAATGGGAATCTTATTCATTTTATATAACTTATTCATTTTTTTTGTCTCATTTTCATTTTCACTACAATCTAAGTTAAATGAATGGTTTAATTTCTTTATACAGTCATCATCAAGCTGCAGAACTATGATGATTCATCCTGTACTAGTTGAAACACCTGAAACGAATTGGCGCGAAATCTCATTTCTATCATTTTAGTTGAGCTTCATCAATTGCTCCATGTCACAACTCACAAGGGCACACTGCAACATTTTTTGGGTATGCAACGGAAGATAAATATCCTCAGAGTAATCATAGGATTCCAATTGTCCCTTTGACATCAAGTGATGTGCATAATTAATAATTCAAAGAAGAGAATGCTCGACAAAGAATATATTTCCTAATAATTATTGGGTACGGACTATTTTGAAAAAAACAAATCTGATTTTTTTTGGATGATTTGGTTAATATTGTATTATTGTTTCACGTGCAAACATGGCATTCAAAGTAGAGTTCATATCACCTAAGGTAACAGAATATTTCTGTTTAGATCCGGACTGTCCATTCAGAATCTTTACGATTATTAAAAAGATTCGTACATTCTACCTCGGATTAGATTGATCCGGATTCTGATAAAACAATTCAGATCTAAACATAAATATTATGTTACCTTAGAGGATATGGACTCGTTCAAAGTAAGGCTCATAATTTTTGGAAACAAAAGGCCTGTATGCTTTTTATTGTTGGTCGCAAGGCATCTGCTTATGCTAAGCCTTTTAAGTACTATTAACTATCATTGCTAATACTAATTGTTGATTGAAGGTTTATAACCAGACATCTAGTACGGTACCTATCGTGTAGAATGAGATTTGTATTCTGTTTTAAGCTGGTACGATCTCAAAGCAGACCCCTATGATCCAAATAGACACCAAAATAATTTTGTTAATATGTATTTGGGCTTTGTTAGGTTGTGACAAGGGACAAATTTTGGGCTTATAAATATATTGAATGACAAAATCAGCCCAATAATGGCCTTGCTATGATGCCTATAATTGTCCATGGAATTTTGACCCAAAAAATACACAAAGCTTTAGTTTTTCTTGCGATAATTTCATTCATTATCCTGGGGAGGAAGATCATACCATATTGCATATATGGCCTCTGTAAAATCAGAATTACATCTCATAGGCTGTTTTAAAAGTAATTTTTTGGAATGACTATGTTTCACATGTTTTCTTATTCATGAATATTCTAAAAAAAAATAGACAGAAAACCTTTGGGATTAATTAGAGATTAATACATTGATAATGTATCATGCTCGCAGCGAATATGTGATTTTGTTTTTTTTGTAAGGTAATTCTTTTGTATGGTGGGCATCAATATCCTTTTTTTTTTTTTTTTTTCTTTTCTTAGTGAACATTTTTTTTTATTAACCCTCGTCAAAATTGCAATGCGTCACTCTTGACGAAAACACTTGCGAGTTGTGACTTGTTATCAACCTCTTATGCAAAACAAATTAGGCCCTGTTCGGCGACCTGCTAAGGAATAGGAATAAAAAATTTTAAACTACTTTTTATTGTTCACCGTGGGAAAAAAAAATTCACTCAAGAGTCAATTTTTTTTTCCCACGGCAACAGTGCCGTTGCCGAACGGGCCTTTACTAATTTGGATCCATCTCCGATCAAATCAGACACGTTGGCACCACTAATCAAGGCAGAATTAATTATTTGATGTATATATTGACTTTTACTGATAGATGAAAGGAATAGAAAACTGTTACTACTAATTATATGTAGAGAAAAATGCTCATTAAGCGCCGTATCTTTTCTTGAGAAGTGACATTAATTATTTGATCATGTACCACATGCATGCATGCCCTGAAACGGATCAACTTGGGCATCCGTAAATAGGTCTTTCCAGACTATTATTTTATTTCCATAAGATTTGCATTTCTAGAAAATCCATCGAAGTTCATAATATAAAGCATTTCTTTGTTCTACGTACAAGTTCGTGGATGATTAAAAAATATACACTGGTAAGCCCAATCAGCCAGTATCTAAAGAATTGGACAAGTTTGATACTTTGTACTCTAACAAAGTAGGGTTTTGGTGTTGTACCCTTAAACAACTATCACTGGTTTTGTCTATTCTCCTGGTTTACTTAGAAAAATAGCTAGAGTTTCCTCGCGTCTCCCTTTAAACAACTGGGTACCCTATGATGAAAGACATTTCAAAACCAAAACTAATTGATCGTTAGATCGGCGAATTTTCAGGTAAGATTTTATCATTTTACTCTTTTCTTATTCCATTCCTTTTATACAGGGGTGAACACAAATCCGACCAATCCGTTTGATCTTACCAACTTGACTTGAAAATTGATGAAATTGTATCCTCTGAGTTATCGCAAAATTTGAGTTAAGATCGATTTAAATCTACACTAATAGTAAAGAGCCCATGCGTTACAGGTGTGGGCTGAATTGGTCTAAATCAGTGTTCTAAATAGCGTGCTACAGCGGCGCTATAGCGCCACTATAGCGTTTTTGGACCCTAAACGCTAAGCTATGGCATGAAAATACGCTAATTGCGCTACAGCCGCCATAGCGGTAATAGTGGTCCGCTATAGCGCATAGCGTGTAGCGCGCTATTTGCACGCTAAGCATATTGGATTTTTTTAGACAATTTATATGGGCTTAAATAAAGATCTATAATATTTATTTTGTATAGAAAATAAAAAATAGAATGAATCATGATGCTTAAGATATTTTGTATAGAAAAAGATCGATAGTTTATGATATTATTATGGATATTTTGAACCATGGACTTTTGTACTTGTTCAATATGAATATTATAATTTTTTAATTAATTTAGTGTTATTTATTGTTCTATGAAACTTTAGATAATGTTAATATATAGTACAAATATATAATATAATTTTTGTAAAAAAAAGAACGTTATTTGGAATAGCTTCCGCTATAGCTACGCTATTCGCTATAGCTTTTTTTGTAGCCTTCCCGCTATGACGCTATAAACGCTATTTAAAACATTGGTCTAAATTCTAATTTTATGTTTCAGATATTAATTCAAACGGTACGTTAATGGGTACATGGGTACGTTAATGCATAGATGCAGATTCAAATTAAACTGAAGATCTAAATATTATTTTATTAGGTATGATTGGATTTTATGTAATCCGACAAATATTATTTGGTTATTAATATTACAAATATCGGTTAAAATCCAACCGGGTCCGCATGATAAAATTGAATTTATCTCTTCATAATTTTTTAGGAGTTCTAAATTATATTTTCTACAAACAATTTCAAAATTAAATTATGCTTATGCATTGTTTAATCTCCGACATTTTTATTAATATCCAAAGTTTAATACAATTATTATTTATGCCAAGAATCCGAGCCTATTTCGAAAAATATCCAAACCGGCCAGAAAATTGCCGGCTTAGGTAAACCGGCCATTTTCTAGCCAGCTTACTCCATTTTTTTTTTAGAGAGACACTATGAAGATCAAAACATTGAAACCTAACTCTAAAAATTTGAAATTTTTGTTTAAATTATTTGTTATATTTTACTTGTTTTGATGTATAATATTTGTACTAAAATACGCTAGATTACTTGAAATTATGTTGAATTACACTATATTACAATAAATTATGTTCAATTATACTAAATTACGTTAAATTACAATAACTTCGCTAATTATGCTGAAATACGATAAATTACGCTAAACTACACAAAATTACGCTATAGTAGACTGATTTTGCTCATCTTTCATGAATCATAAAAAATAGTAAAAATTGGTATTCTACAAGTTCATTATGTAACTAATTTACTGAGCTACTTGGATTGAATAATAGAAATGAAAATCTTAATCGGAAACTTCAACTCAAGTTTTGAGGCTCTTCCCTTTATTTTTTGGCGATTCTGACTTTTGGAATCCGGCACTGCGGCACTGCCGGCACGGACGCATGCGCATTTTCGCAAGCTTTCTGGAAAGTGGTCATTTGCTGAAATCGGACACTCGAGCGCCGTTTTATGAACGTTTGAACGTTTGAAGTTTCATCGTCGTTTTTCGTCTTTTCAGTGAAGATATCGTCCCTATTCATTTGTAATTTACCGTATTTTAGCGTAATGTAATGTAATTTAGTGTTATTCAACATAATTTCAATTAATCTAGCGTATTTTAGTACAAATATGCTAATTATATATCAAAAGAAGTAATATAACAAATAATTTAAACAAAAAAATTCAAATTTACAGTGTTAGATTTCAATATTTTGATCTTCATAGTGTCTCTCTAAAAAAAAAAAAGAGAGTAAACCGGCCAGAAAATGGCCGGCTTAGGGGAGAGTAAGCCGGCCATTTTCTGGCCGGCTTGGGCATTTTTCGATATTGGGCTGGATTCTGGGCATAAATAATAATTTGTATTAAACTTTGGATATTAATAAAAATGTCGGGTTTAATCTGTATATTTTTTTTTAGAACAATTAGTTTTTTATATTTTTGTCTATAAATGGTGCTCCTATTATTAATTAAAATATGTTTGCATGTGCTGGATCATATCAAATGCTATTATATTAATATGATATTTTTAGATTCTTAGAAAGTACTTTATTCATGTTATGCTTGTGTACGTACATACGTATGTGATATATTTTTTTGAGAAAAAATGTGAGTCCAGCCCACATTTGATTTCATTGATTGTTTAAGAAGCTACAAGAGTTTTGTATGCATTAGGAAGAAAATAAAAAGGTGCTCAAACAGCTGAGCTTAGTACTGAAAATTGCATAATAAGGTTGCTCTAAACAGTGAGCCTTAAACCAGAATGTAAAAACACTACTGCTGTTGATGCTCCAAAGTGGACAAAGAGACCCCTCTGTGTCCATTTGCCCCCTCGTACCGGTATGCTATCGTACCAGTGTTTGGTTCATCGGTACCTTGGTGCGTGAAGTGATCCCGTACCAGTAACTTTCCCAGCGCAGTAGCCACCCTATCTCGTCGTTCTTTATCCCCTTTGGTGCCGGCCAAAGCCGTAGGAGTCCATTTGGGCAACTGTTTCATAGAGAAGGTCGTCAGTGGTCTTTTCTTTCTCCGTAAAGGTACGCGCGCAGCGCTCCCTCCAAGTTATGAATTGCATTATTAACATTGCCGATTTCTGCACTTTCTCCATGGAGCCAGTCACTGTCCCGTTGAATACCTCTATTGTCGGGCGTATCGGCCAATGGCGCGAGGGTCTAGCGGTCTTTAATTTGGTGTATAGTGTCTGCGTAAATTGGCAATCCGTGAAGAGGTGATAAACGGTCTCCCTAGCCCGCTTACACAGGACGCACCTACTTGGCAGATTCCAACCCCGCCTTTGCAGGTTGTCGTGCGTGAGTATACTGTTCCGGTTGGCCAGCCATCCAAATAGCTTCATCCTTGGTGGTGCCGGGACTTTCCAGATTTTATGGACCATTGTCCTAATCTTTGGGGTGTTTTTTAGGCGTCTATATGCCGATTTGACCGTATAAACCCCCGCTGCGTCAGCTAGCCAGACAATTTCATCTCCCCTTCCGTAAGTCAAGTGTACCCCACTGATTATAAGCAATAGTTTCTGCAGCTCCTGTTCGGCCTCTACAGAGAGGTTCGGTCTGAGATTGGCACGGAGGCTGTTTTTTGCCTGTTGCAATGTTAGTCCGGCATCGACCGTGAAGGAATATAGGGTTTGGAATTTTTTCTGAATGAACCCGCTACCCCAATTGTGGTGCCACATTAGGATTGTCGAACCATCTCCTGGTTTCCATACGGTGGTGCTATTGAAGAAAGTATTCATTTGCGGCGAGGTGGCCTTGAAGATCGATGTGTGGGGTAGGCCCTGTTGGATGGCCGCTGTCTGACGCATGAGGGGTTTCCAGGGTCTATGGCCGAAGGTATACCACCACCAATGCCATTTCAAGAGGAGAGTCTGATTGAAGTGCCGCAAGTCGATAACTCCCAATCCCCCCAAATCCTTTGGCTGACATACCTCCTCCCAGTTGACCAGGTGGTAGCCCTTTTGGTCCGTCGTTGCACCGTGCCAGAGGAATCTGCGGCGTATGCTGTCAATCTCATTAATGACCCATTGCGGTAACCTAAGGACCGTCATGAGGTAGACGGGTAGCGAGGATAGGGTTGAGTTCAGAAGCACCAGCCGCCCTGCCATGGATAGGAGTTTCGCAGCCCAACCACGTATGTGATATATTTTTTTTTTCAATGGAATCAATCTAATCCGACCGCCTAAGAAAAATAAGTTCAACAGATTCTAACCTGCAGAAAACTATGAATTAGATTAACAAGGTGATATGCACCAACTTTCATATTATGAACTCTTTAATTATATGATTTTGCTCATCACTTCTGATACGTCTTATCTCAAAGAAAATAGGCCGTATGTAAATTTTGGGTTTCAAGATCGAGACAGGAGACAGGTCTCGGTAATGTCCGCATAGACGAGAGAACCGTCCCAAGCTCGCATAAAGCTCGCTCTAGGAGGTCGACAAAGCGGGTCTTATTAAGCCTCTGCGGGATCTCCCGAGCCCGAAGTTAGAAATGAACCCGGGAAGCTTTTGGTGCTGAGCCCAATGCTTGACCTATGAAAAGTTTTGAGACCTCTAGTACATGGTCCTATCAACTTCTATGCACTAACTAATTCAATGGCACAAATCAAAGAGATTTGCATTGATTCAACATTCATCTAATTATAAAAAGACAACTTCACGTGGAAATGTTTTGTTCCAGCTGGCATGATATATCTCAAGTTCATCACTTTGGCTATGCTTCATTTTATTATTACTTGAAGGAGAAATCCTAACACGGAAAGGAGATAAAATTTTAGGTTGTGATTCTAGCCGGAGCACTCAGTGAGGAGTGAGAAAATGCTTGTACTTCTCTTTAGAGGAGTGTATATATATATAGATGGGCTATTGTGCTTTGCAAAGTAAAACACTTTCTTTACTTCGGTTCATATTTTTATTTTTTAAAATTTAAACAACCGATCCGAACCTTTCAACATGTTCTAAATATTGAAATGTGCTTGCAGACTAAATTTTACATTTTTGGAATTTTTTTACTATTTATTAAGCCACTTTGAAAATCGCTGATCCGGTGATCCAGAAATTTTTACTGTTTTTTACTGTTCACAGTGAATCAGCGATTTTCAAAGTGACTTAATAAATAGTAAAAAAAATCTAAAAAATGTAAAATTTAGTCTGCAAGCACATTTCAATATTTAGAACATGTTGAACGGTTTGGATCGGTTGTTTAAATTTTCAAAATAAAAATATGACCCGAAGTAAAGAGGTGTTTTACTTTACGAAGCACAATAGCCCATCTATATATATATATATATATATATATATATATATATATATATATATATATATATGTAAAGGAAAGGCCAGTGACAACCTTTTCTGTGCATGTTTCAAAATTAGTTCTTTTTTAGACAACAATTTTCTTTTTCAATGTATAAGAAGCTTTATTTGTGGTCGACTCTACTTTTAAAATCTCCTTATTAATACTACCAACTGATTTTGCTCTATTATTAAGCGGTGCGTCCTACTCCCCATATTATATATCAACTGAACTGAACTGACTCCTCATTTCTTTATTTTAATTATAATTTTGAAATATTTAATCTGACACACCAAATTAAATCATCTACTGTGAATTTTGAACAAGCTAAATATGAACATTAAGACTTGCAATATTATATTTTGAGACAATTCAGTCTAACCAAGAAGTCATATTTAAAAAATGACTTTTGACTTAGAATAACATATAACATGAATAGTAAGTTAATTACCTTAAGTTAAACTTATGAATTTTTAACAAATTGAACGTAATTTATTGATAAGGGACCTGGCTATAATAATAGTCTATCCTTGGTTGTAAAACAAGAATAACTAGAATAGCCAAATCAAGAATAGCTATTGTTTGTCTTATTAGAATAGCCAAATCACAAAATTCTTAGGAATATCTTATTCTAATAAGACAAAGTTTGGATTCACTATTCTAACTATTCTAATCTAACCAAACACCGAATATGCTATTTCGAATAGTCTAACTCTAAGAATAGCCTATTATCAATCCAACCAAACAAAGAAGATTTCTGATTGAGTACTAGGATATCTAATCTGAACACTAAATCATATAAATTTAATATTACATGAACTAAACATGATTTTCAATATTTTAATTTATAATAGTAACAATGGTTAAAATATGCATGGTCGCAGTCAAACATTTTCCTTTAACTGTTGAGTTTTAAAGTACTAAGAAATAATGCATTATACTGATTTATACATTAAAAAAGTACACTTGAAAAAATCTACACAATACATAACTTCATGATGAAATATTTGACAACTAAGATTTTAAGACCTATTAGTCTATAGAAGTTACTTCACTGTTACATAAGCTGTTTATGAACAATTATATAGGAGACTTTATCATCCTACCTATTTACCTATCAGCTAGTGTTTATTAACACTTGAATAACCAACACGAAAGTAGCTAAGAGATGGTCTACTATTGCTGCATTCAATGAGAAAAAGGTAAATTCGGGTCAAATTATCTTAATTAGTTACCCGACCTGTATGTATCGTCACTTTTCTAAAAATATCTTTTTGGCCGGGAGCATTTTTGTCGTCGGCTCACTTTATATATATATATTTTTTAGTTACTATATTTTGTACACATTAATTTAATAACTTAAGAACTAATTTTTAATTTTTAGTCTAGTGGCTAAAAAGAATGGATATAAATATGCTGTTATTCTCGAGGAATCATATGAATCTATTATTCCGATCTTAACTATTCAAACTTTGAATTGCAATGAAGTAAGTTTTTCATGCACGAATCTCAACAAAGATTGATGGTTGAGATCGGAATATTAAGTTTATGTTATTCCCCAGGAATAGTATCAGATTGATTTCCACTAAGAATACTCTCTGTATATATGAGAGGTTGTATGTTCGAAATATAAATAATTTTTTTTGTAGATATTTAAAAATGAGAATATTGCGCGCTGAACATTTTTATCTTAAAAATTAATTGAGTGACAAATACATAAATCTCTATCTCAAATGAAGACTCTATCTCCAACTTTCATCTTAAAAATAAACCAAAAGCTTTAAAATCCGTATAAATTGGTTCAAATGTTGACTTGGAGAAGAAGCCTAAATTTCTCAATAATTTTGATGTATAACCGGAGGCCTAAATCAGATACTGCCAGTTTGCAAATTGCACCCAGATTTCCAGAAACGATGTTTGGGAAACAAAACAATAATTAAACAAATAAAAAAGGAAGGAAGAACACTCAACCTCAACGTGTATGGTGTGGGAATGTGGGGTATGCGTTAAGCCGTGGATTAAGGCAATTAATGTGTAAATTTTGTATCTTTTGGAAGGTGCATGCCACATCATGCACTGGACAGGAAACATAAATATATTGAACAGATCAACTCTAGATTATATTTGACCCATAGGCGCTATAGCTTAGATTAGCAATTAGATTATACTAATTAACAACTGTGTTGCATAATAACAATCGAGGCCAGTTCAAGACGTAATTATTGTAGTTATGTTGGAGCAGCTTCCAATATATAATCAAATTATTCATTCATAATTAGTAAATATAATATGTTGCATAGTGAATACCAATATTACCTAGTTCTTTGCCCAATAATACCTTTCAAAATTTTGAGATTACGTATTTTCTCTTTTAAAAATTATAATATTATATTTATTCTTTTTAATTTAAAAACCATAAATTTATATTTTTTCTATTAAAAGTCATTTTAAATTTATAAAGATTCAATTTTACCCTTTATTAAAAAAAAATGTAAGCATGTGTAAAAGAAATATTAAATTTTCTAATTTGTTAGTTTGTGAGGACAAATACTATTCTGTTATTATTAATTTGACTCAAATAAGAGTAAAATTAGTCTAAATTTAAAGTGTTGAAAAAAATGAAAAAAGAAGAATGGATAAGTCAGGTTGGACTGACAGAATCAATGAGTCAGACCCGATCCATTAATATGTCCATAGGTTATTAATTAAACAATTTTCTCAAGAAATTTGGACCAACCCCGTAAAAAATTGGCAAGGGGGGCAACCAAATGATTGCATCCACACAATTCTTTTGACATTTTGTGGATTATTGTCAAAATTAAGATGTTTCTTTCCGTACTTTCTGAATTTAATTTCACTGGGGCCCCTTTCATTGATTATACATAATGCTCGGGTTAGTTGAGCTACGAAAACGATTTGTGTTGAACAACTTCGACAATAACTTTTATCAGCTCAATTGGGGTTTATCTTTATCGTGTGATACTGACATGGCATCATTGTTCTCTTCGTAGTTTCCTGTTTACCCCTTGAACAATCCAATAATGTCGTACCATGTTCTACACTGTAAAATAAGAGACCTGAAAAATATTTCAATTAAGAGGGTTAAAATTCTGAAATCATTACAAATAGTACATATTGAATTTTGAACTTGGGAATGTTCTATACGGAAAATGATGTCTTATCCAAATATATTAGACGTACTTCTTGTTTGTTTTTCTTTGTAAGAAAAATGTAAAGCAAAGTCCTAGATCATCAACTAGACCATATCACTTTTCTTGTTTTAATTTTCCAAAGAGAAGACCTACGCATTAAACTGTAGATTGATACCCTGTTATTTATACTGCTTGCTTCCACAAATTACAGTTCCCGTATATCCTTTTTTAGTTCTCTAAATGAATGATTTGGCGTGAATAAGAGTTCAAACTTTTTTTTCTAAAAAAAGAAAAAGGAAAGGATGAGATAGCATAGAAGTAGTTTTCATCTTTTGTCTGGAGCTGTCTCCAATTGCAGAGTACATACTGGTTATGTATTCAATTTTTTTGAAACAAAAAAACTAGATGAAACAAATTGATCAATTGATTTAAACTTAGAAATCCTCTTTTTAAAGGGAGGATCAAACAGCAATTTCACACAAACAATTTTATATAAAAAAGAAACCTTGCCACAATAGAAGGTTGCCGTAATAAAAAGGAACATAAAAAAAAGAAATAGATCTTAAACATGTAAACATTCCTCAAAATTTCACGACAACCGTTTACACTCCAATTTTTATTTCTATCGTGGCTGGACCAGAGTTATAGTGACCTCATTTACTGATTCATTATATGCTGAACCCGTTTTAGTGCTTAACGATAAATCTGCTGTATTTGCTCTTGCATAAATCGGTGGCTCGACCGGTAAAGGCAACTGCATCTGATCACTGATTAGCATTAGTAGTACTTTTGACATAGTTGGTCTCTCTTCGGGGTTTCCTTGCACACAAAGAAGTGCTATATGGAAGCATCGAGACGCCTCGGTGGGTGAATAAGAGTTCCCGAGTGTGGGGTCCATGAATTCTGATGCCCGATCTCTGGTCCATAATTCCCAAGCCTATTACAGATTTAAATGGAGATTAGTCACAAATTTATAACAGGAATGACATATACTGACAACTTAATGTTTAAAAGCCTTACATGTTGGAGAAGGGTGTGACCATGCTGTTGGACGTAATAATTTCCGTTTCGTTGCCCGCTAAGTATCTCCAAAAGTAGAACACCAAAACTAAACACATCTGATTTTACAGAGAAAGTGCCTTCCAATGCATACTCTGGGGCCATATATCCGCTGTAAAATTAAGGCTTATATTTATAACAAATACCAAAGAATGGTTATTTTTCATTACCTAGCTTGTACGGTTGTACCTTATTTGAAATTTGAAATTACAATTAATTATAGGATGCTGTCCAGGTGGTAGCTTTCAATTAATCGTTTCATCAGTTATATTTGATGTGGACAATTCAAAACCTCTTGACCCCTGTGTTATATTATAAAAAATATGCTCTCCAGTAACTGCTAGAGACCAAAATATATAAGGGAATTATAATGAATGTTAGAAAAATTATCACCGACATTATGAACAACAAGCTATTTGTTCAGTCATTTATAAAGAATTTTATGTTTGTGAGGAAAACTAGATAATTAATTACAACTTACAAGGTGCCAACGACTTTGCCAGTATTAACCTCATTGGCATCTTCTCCATCAAAGATTTTTGCCATGCCAAAATCAGAGATTTTGGGGTTCATTTTATTGTCCAAGAGCACATTGCTAGCTTTCATGTCTCTATGTATGATCTTCAATAGAGAATCCTCATGTAGGTACAGTAACCCTCTAGCAATTCCCAGTATTATGTTATGCCTCCTCTTCCAATCCAGCTGGGGATTTCTATCTGGATCTGTGCATTGGAAAATAAAAATCAAAAGTTAGACAAAGCGAAAGCAACAAATGAATATGTGTACGTGTATATATTTTTGAAATTGAGCATATCTTGGTTGAGTAATTGGGTCAATGGAAATCTGTTTTAAATCAAGAGAAATGGCCATGTGCGCATTGTTCGTTACACATGATTTTGAAAATTGTTCGAATATTGTAGGTTCAAATTTCAACAAGATGTGCGATTTGTGGTGTGCGTCAATTCAAATTTCCACACAATGCATGGAATTTCCTTCACTTGCACATCTGCACCCGTCCCTATAATTTAAATAAGTGGGAATGCTAACACCTAAGCCTCTATATAATGACAAAGTCAATCAAAGCACCGAAAGTTCCAAGGTAATAATGTGAATATATACAACTTTTTGAAATCTTCTGAATAATATACTTTTCAGAAGATATTCGCTTGGAGCGGTTGGTACCGGAATTGAAATATCTATGAAAATAATTGACCAAAAAAGGGGCCCAAATATATTGACAGAGCAATTTTTGCTTCATGCAGCGCACGAGTCATATGCAGCACTGTTTTGACTCATTGTCAGTGCACTGTATGAAGTAAACACTCCTCTGTCAATATATTTACCCAAAAAGAGTAGGTATTGTGGTAAGGAACTAACCAAAGAGGAAGGCATCAAGGCTTCTATTAGGAAGGTACTCATAAATGAGCAACTTCTCTTCCATGTCTACACAACAACCCAATAATCTCACTAGATTTCTATGTTGAAGTTTTGCAATTAACTCCACCTCGTTTCGGAATTCGACTGCACCTTGGCGAGATCTAGCCGAGAGCCTTTTCACGGCTATCTCATGTCCACCACTCATAACACCCTAACCAAGGAATAACATTTCATTAAAAACCATATATAAACTTAATATGGCTACTTTTAAAGTTTTTATGAGATGGTAAAATTTTTCAGGACTTGAATGTTTCTCTTGATATATAGGTTCTGTATATAACTACTAAAAGTTGGGATGCCAATTTATTCAATTCTGCTTGAATTATTACGACTTAAATGTCAAACTGATATCATGATTAACAGTGACAAAATTACTATTTTGCCCCCGTTTTAGGAGTTTTTGAACTAGCTTTTCCAAGAATAAAGAAAATTTTCGGAGAGAATGAATAAGGAGAATATACTTTATAAACTGGCCCAAATCCACCTTCACCAAGCTTGTTGGATTTGGAGAAATTGTTTGTTGCTTCTACAATTGTGGAGAAATCCATCAACGGCAGATCTGATTTTGATAAAGTTACTAAATTCTCGATCTGAGCCCTTCTTATTGCTATTTAGAACAAAAACAGTAAATTCAGTAAGAACTTAAAAAAAATGTATAAGAAAAATCAGATTCATCCATAATAGCAATTTGGTTATATACTACTCTCCTTTTTTCAATCATATTGTGTTAGTTTAAGAAAAATGTATAACAAGCAAAATAAGAGGCATTTATCCTTCATTCCGCATTACTCGGATAACTATGCACCATCTTATATTTGAAATTCCACAGAGTGGTTTACTGCTGTGCTTTTGAAGCTTATCATTTTAAATTTCAAGAAAATTAAAATTCAAAATGTGAACTTTTTTACCATTTCTTTTTCTCCATCTCCAACAGTAGATAAAATAGAAGATCGTGCAACATATCACCACTACTAAAACTGAAACCATTATAGGCATCGCAGCTGATGAAGAGCCCGAATTGCTTTGGTTCCCTGTTTTTTCACAAATCTAAATTAGCAACAACATTTGAAAACAGAAAGGCTATTATAATCTCATAAAATTGTGGTATTTACCTTGATCCGTAGTATCTTGGGACTGTGGTGCCGGTGAATCCATAAGATACCGGCGGTTGCGAAACTTCATAGTATAAGCGAATATTAGCAACAAATTTTACGAGGTTTTTGTTGGATTGAACTCTCATACATGCGAGTACGGCTTTATTGAAAGTCAATTTTGGTTAAGAAATAAAGATGACTTGGGAGTGTGAATTAATCGACTTTGAAAGCACAAAGAAATAAAAATTCAGTGTTTGGTTGGCCAAAGGTCTCAAAGAGAAGGAAGGAACGAAGAAAAAACAATGCTTTCATACGCCTTTATGGTTCTCTGTTATAGTAGGGAGGGTTTGGGTCGGGTGACAATATAATATTCGATCCATATGAAACAAAATAAGCACGTCCGGATGAGTTACTGTCTTGTAATTAATTATCTTTTCAGGTAGCAAATACTAGAAGAACAACTTGATCCGAAATTTTTATTAATACCCTCCAAAAAAAAAAATAGCAAATCTATCCTCCGCATTGAATTTTTTCAAAATAACATAACCGTTTCACGTTGGAGCGGTTTATGCTTTTTTTTTTTCTACAGTTGTTTACCAAACCACCCCACAATGAAGCGGTTTGCTATAAATATAAATATATATATTTTAGAGATCTTAATATTGCCATCTAATCTGTATATTATATGACACCTATCATAGATGAGTATATATGATACGTAATCAATTTAAAAAATATAAACGATCGACAAGAGCTAAGACGATTATTACAGATAATGATCATCTGATCCTTTGCAAGGATCGGATTCTATGCTGTTACATCGATCAAATTTTGTTATGGAATGTGCAATGCCCCACAAGATCCTATCACATTAGATTACTTTGAAGAGGCATTCTAAACAGTTTCCACAAGAAATTCTTTTTCTAAACAACTTAATATCTTTCAGGCTATTACAAGCAAAGATAGCGAAATAGTGTAGCTACGTTAATATAGCCCGAAACATCAAGAACCACCTCCCAATGAACAACACACAAAACAAATTCAAAAAAGATATTCAAACAAATTGTTTCACCAGAAATAATCCTAAATCAAATGATACTTCAATTAAAAAATAATTTCTCACAATTTCTAATTCAATGACTAACACATAAACTCAGATTCTGAAAAGGGAAAATAAAACGGTTAACTTCGATCAATCTAACAAAACTATATATTACCTGGATCCGCGCAATATTCAATTGGCACACCTCATTGGATCTAGCAGATATCAACGGTGATTATGCAAATACTTGAACAGTTGCCAGACACCAATTGGAGACGTAAAATTGACAAATGCATATCTAAAGTTGCCAAAAAACAAAGAGAAGAGCCTCAAAAGTTGCGTTGAAGTTTCCGATTAAGTTTTTCATTTCTATTTTTCGAATATGTAGAATACCAATTTTTATAGCAAACATTCATTCTATACACACTAAGCATCTATAAAAAAATAAAAATAAAAATAAAAATATTTTTATAGCAAATCGCCTCACTGTGGGGCGGTTAGCTAAACATCTGTAAAAAAAAAAAGCAAATCGCCCCAACGTGGGGCGGTTAGATTATTTAAAAAAAAAATTCAATGCGGATGATAGATTTGCTATTTTTTTTTGGAGGGTATTAATAAAAATTTGGGCAACTTGATTCACAAAAAAAATTTAATTTCAAATAGTAAATACTAAATAGCAACTTGCATTCGTAATAAGAACTTTAGATAGCAAATATCATCTAATATGAATTTATTGTGTTTTTAGTAAAGGATTTTATATTCTTGTTACATAGATGTAGGGCAGAGTCAGACTTTTTGGCTATGGAGAGAATCAAACTTTTTGACTATGGAGATCATACATTAATGAAGATCAATCATATAAAATTTTTATGATTTTATAGTATCCGTATTATTTTACACCAAACCATATAAAAATTGTGAATAAAAAGTAAAAAAAATTTGAAAAAAAATAAAGATCAATGGACGCCGTTTCTTATTACTGGCTTCGTGTCTGCAAAGATGCATAAAAGAAAAAAAATTATATTATTACTTCATTGTCTATTATATATTATCGTACAATTAGATGCAAATTGTTCCAAAGTTTATCCGATCCGATTAGATGCATTTGAACCCTCCTCTTGTTCCAAAGTTTATCCGATCCGACAATACCGATCAGAAAATACATGACTTGACTCGATCCGTGTAAGTCATATAGGACTCGATCCTTATATAAATTTATTTCTTAATTTTCAGAAACTAAAAAAAAAAAGTATTCACATGTAATTTGAAAGAGTGTAGATTCAAATTTTACCAATAACTTTTTTTTTTTAATTCAAATAAGCCAACAATACACATAAAATGCAAAATGCAAAAATTGCTGATATTTTTTTTAATATCCAACATTAAAAAAAATATCAAATATATCTAACAAAACTGAGTATTTTTTAAAATGTCTAAACCGGTTATTTTTTTTCCGATTGGAATACAAATATGGACCGGCCAAAGATATATTTTTTTTTAAATATTCAACCATATATTCTGATTTTATAAACTTTCAAATGAACAAATAATTCTTGGTGTAGGTGGTTGGAGCTTTTGCCTCACTAGAAGAGGTCCCTGGTTCAAATCCAGGTGGAAGCAATTTTTTTATTTTTTTATGTCCAAAATTAATTATTGCTAGAAGCGGGACTCAAACTCAAGATATATAGTTCTCAACTTTGTCAACTACCAATACACTAGCTATCATTTTTGTGTTAGAATATATATCTATTGCTATAATACAAGTGTTGGATTAGATAAAATAATTATACTAATCGTGTTGTTATTTTAGTTTATCTAATCCAACACTTGTATTATAGCAATAGATATATATTTTAACACAAAAGGATACAGAGGCGGATCTAGGATTTCAATCAGGGTAGGGCAAGCTAATATCTATGCGGGTACAATATCTAATCGGGTTTAAACCTATTATCTAATCGGGTACTAAATAAAAAACAATCAACATGCCAAACAAAGTTTTTCGAATCTAAACATGATATACAAAAAATAAGTTTGGTAATAGTATCTTTGTATCTAGGTGTTAACCCCTAAATATAAAATATAAATATATATATAATAAATTAAATGGAAAAAGATAGAAGAAAATGAAAAGTCACTAGCAAACTCAGAATATCAAAGGAAATGGAGGCATCTAATAACTATGGAATGGTAAAGAAGAAATAGCAAATGAAAAGAAAACGAAAAGAAAAAAGGGACGCTGGTTGGCTTGCACCCAGATCAGTCAACACATTATGTTGCGCACCCCTTGTTCTCTCTTATTTAATCTTACTGGTGGGCCCACTAATCCAAGCCAACCAGCTTTACTCATTATATTATCTCATTTGCTACGTTTGGTTTATGAAAACTGAGTATGTCAGTATCTTGGCTCATGTGCTCCGCGTCTATGCAGACGAATGATCTCTTCTTCTCCAAAAACAAATTCGAAAATCAACATAAAATTGCAATAAAAAGAAATTTTACAGAGAGAAAGAGAAGAGGACAAAATTGATTGCCAAAATCTAATTCTTTGTACATGGAGAACGAGAAATAAACTCAACAGGGTAGGGCATTTGTTTTTTCCAGGGTGGGGCAAGATCCAAAAACCTAGTACTTGGAAACTAATTTTGAAATTCCAGGGTAGGACAACTGCCCTACCCTGCAGTATGCTGGATCCGCCCCTGAAAGAATAGCTAGTGTAGTAGTAGTTGACAAAATTGAGAACTATATATCTCGGGTTTGAGTCCCGCTTCTAACAATAATTAATTTTGGACATTTGTATTGGAGTCCTCATTTGAAAGTTTATAAAATAAGAATATATGGTTGAATATTTTTTATAAAAAAAAAAAAATACCTGACCGGCTAAAAAATGGCCGGTTCGTATTTTTATTCCAACCGGCCAAAAAATAACCAGTCTAGATATTTTTAAAAATACCCAATTTGCTGAATATATTTGATATTAAAAAAAAATACCGGCAAAAATTGTTCACCTGACCTAATAAAATCCGATTCGAGATAAGGCTAAAATTTACATCGATACATCTAACCATTAAAATAGACCCGTTGGGTCGGATTGACTCCTTGAAATTGGGTAAGAAATTTACAGCCCCAATTTGTCCGTACCCGTTACTCTCATCTTAATGCGCCAAACTTTTTTTGGGTGAGAGCCGTAATGTACTTTTTTGACAAAACAAACAGCAGGAAAAAAAAAAATGAAAGAAAAAAGGAATAGGCCACCTTATGTATTGTTTGATGTATATTCTTCCTAACTATATTTGTGATGTGCCAAATCAGGGAAGCAGGCCCCCTCGTATATTTTTTGAATTCATATCACCGACGGTACCGTAATAGGAATATTTTACAATTACTTGATCTGGACCGTTCTTTTACCTTGGCACGAATCTCAAAGCCGAATAATACTGCCCCCTCAGTCAGCCCGAATCCCAAACCGGCTGAGAGTTAATCTCAACCGTAAATAGCTAATTGTAAAAGGGAATCTTTTACGTACCGTTGAGGATATGGACTCATATTTTTTTTTTCCCTCTCTCTCTATCATATTAATTAAAGAACTTTTGCATTAATATAAATGGTTGTTGCTACTCACTACTATGACTAATGCAACAAATTCTTTGTATACAAATTTTGGTCCCACAAAAGCTAGCAATTGATTTTTATTGTAACATATAAAATGTTTGTAAACCATTCATTTATTGGGATTTTCTGTTATAATTTTTTATAGCATGTAATCCAGCAAACTATGTAATTTTTATTGTAGAATTAACAAAAGGTTTGCAATTTTTTTTTATGTCATTAAGGATTTTTATCAGTTTTGTTTTACAAAAAAAGTTGCAAGTTTGTTAATTAGTCCGTAACATCTCAATTATGTTGTTGATTTTTTTTTTCCAACTTTTAATGGTAACTTTGCTGTTTTGATGAATAAAATATACTAGAGATTGCATTCATCCACAAATACCAAAGACACTATTATTTGTTTTAAAATATTGTTGTACTTTTCTAAACAATCATATTAGATAATATGAATCATTTACCATTTGCCAATACTTTTTAATACTTAATAATTAGCGTTGGTATCCGTACTTCACAACAGGTCTAAAACACTACAATTGGGATACCCGTAAAGTAATATGAGATTTTCAAGGTATTATGTATCTTTTTTTTTTTTTGCTAAGAAAATTATTTTTTTGTTATAAAGTTGACATACGTACGGCAAAAGGAGAGAAGCACAACTAATATTACTAGCGGTATTCCGGGTTTCACTACAAAAAACATATTGAAATTTTTTTTTTTTAAAAAGAATACCATTTCTATCAAAAAATTTAAATAGGATGAAAATGTAAAAATAAATAAATATTTTTTTTCAAAGCGCTAAAAATCTGTAATGAAAACAACACAAGGAAGTGTGTAAAAAACTTTGCAAACTAATACAAAAAAGTATATATAGTATTTCTAAATTTTCACAAAATCATAGGTATATCAAATACACATTTAAATGAGATAGAGAAGTAAGAATACATGAGCTGCTCAAGATAAATAAGGAGAGAGAATCAGATCAAACATTTAGCAGTGAACGTGACATAACATGTCTAAGAAGCTTTGAAGGTGAACTATTTTATAAAGTATAGATTTTCTTAATTTTATGGTCTGTTTTTCTATTTGAAAATACAATAATGGTAATTAAGAGATAAATATGCATATTATTTCTACAACATCTGATGGATTCTTTTAGAAGCAAAATGAGAAGCTGTATTCTTCTTTATTTATTTATTTTTTTTAAAAAGAAGAAGACTGCTGTGTAGTTTTCGATCAAAAATTCAGACGAATCAAAACTTTTTCTAAACGTAAAAGGGAGTCTCAACACATGTCTTGACCAGGGAATCAGCCATAGGAAATCCATTTGGCCATACTATTTGGTGGATACCAATGAATGGACTCTCCAGTTAGGATGGTCTGTGGCACCGCCAGGCAGCATCAACGTGCGTCGTTCTTCCACTTGTTAAAACCGAAAGCGTCAAATATCCGCAACATAGTAGCTATAAATTCAAAGTGAACAGATCATCTGGGTTAAACCGACCACCTGTGAACGATGTGAAGTTGTGATTTGTGAACAAAGGGGCACCGTTTTAAAAAATCCAAATGCTTGAAAAGTAGCTCAATGGAGAGAACGCGTCTGTATTTCATAGGGTTTGTGCTGCTTATGATGGTTCAGTTCTTCTACCACGTGCCTTTATGATTAATGGACGGGAATATGAACTGAATATTCTGTGGTCACTTCACAAGACGGGCATGTGTGGCTTCGTTTTAAGACCCATTAGACTATAAAATTCATCCTGATACACAAATGACTATAGAATTATGTTTCTGGTTTTCTCATGGAAAAGATAGACCTATGTTGTCACGATATTCGTTCGATACGAATCATAAAAGAATGAACGGCTAAAATGTAGGTAACGGCTTAGATATGAGATATCCCCCAACCCTTTGAAGTATATAAATAGTATGCTCTGAATAATTCTAAGCAATTATTTATTAATTAGCACTTAGCAGACTAGTTTAATTCAGATATCCTATCATGCAGTGATGCCAATCTAACTTATCATCACACGGATGGATGTACATAGTTCAAATGATTCATAAATGATAAAAACTGATTATTATATATATATATATATATATATTTTTATATATTTGGCAAGGTTCTAAATAGCGATTATAGCGGCATAGCGGGGAGATAAAAAAAAAAAAACATATTGTGAATAGCGTAGCTATAGCGGAAGCTATCATACATAGCGTTTTTTCCTTTTCAAAACTTATATTCTATATTTCTACTAATTATCAAGTCTATACTTTTTTCAATCATGCAAACAAGAAGAAGAAAAAAAGGTACAAGGTAATATTATTTAATAGTTCATACTTCATAGTATTACAGATTATAATAGACGAAGAGCAATTAATTTTACAATTGAAATGAAGTAAATATACTTATTTGAACATTTTATATATTATAATAATCAAAATTAACTTTCAATTGAAACTAACGATAATAATTTTACAAGTGAATACTAGACGAAGAGCAAGCAAAAGAAAGAATTAATATTTAAATATTTTACGATATAGAATGAGAGACTAAATCACAAATAAGAACATAAGCATATAGTTCGGTTTAGAATCTTTTTCATAATAGACCATGTAGCACAAAAAATAAGAACAAAAGCCCATGTAAATCGCAAAGGAAAGCTCATGTAGCATAGCAGTAGCAGTAATAGTGGTCAGCTATTACAGCTATAGCAGTCATAGTTGAATTAGCGCACTTTTATCTCATAGCTTAGCTTTTATGGTCCGAAAAAGCTATAGCGTAACTATAGCGCTGAAATAGCTAGCTATTTAGAACACTGATATTTGATATAGTTTATAATAAAATGTTATGATACCTTAAAAAATGACTTCCATTAATTTTTGTAAATTTTGTAAGGTTGACCCTCATTTATTTAAAACAAATAGACTATTATATAATGTGTATAACTTAAAAACTTGTAATATTTTCTATATTTTTTTTCTCAAAAGATGAGCAATTAACTCGCTACTCTATATGTTTTTGACACCATTATTCAAAATACTACCTCCACCCCTACTTATCATAAACGCATTAAACACACTTAACATAATAAATAATTAAGATATTAACACATTTAAAACATTAAGGACAACAAAACACTAAGTTTAATTGATTCAAAGGACAGTGTTTGAAACTTTTACCGTATTCAAATTATTAAATTAATTAACGTTTAACGCGACATAGATGGACGTACCCTGAGAAACCGTCAGTACGTAGCATCTTACATGGCTTAATTATTTTACAACAACTTGAACATGTAAATTAACTCATTCAACCTAAACTAAAACATAAATCGGTACTAAATATCGGATAAATAACACATTATTGAGGAAAATATAACTTAGAATAATGTTCGTGTAGCAATGTCTATTATTATTTATTACATAATGAGACAATTTTTTGTGCGTAATGTGATACTTTTAAAATTTATGAAACTTGCTACTTTGTTTGTTGAAAACAAGAATTGAATGCAATGAAAAAAAATTAGATGCGCCTGATAATTGGGACCTACTATTTTTTTTTCGTAAGTAAAAGTTGAAGGTCAAGTCATTTAACTATTTAATATCCACAAAAAATTATTTTTTTCGGATTTCAAACATGCAGCCTTCTATAGCATTGTCTTCGCCACTAGATCAAAGGCTGGTTCTCAAACCTAACAATTAATTTTGGAGGACATGCTTTAATGATTTATTCATTTAAAATGTGTTTAAACTTTATCGAGAACATATCTAAAATTCATGTCACATGTTATATATATATGCTTTTATATATTTTTTGTTTGCGAAAAATTGAAATACCGTTTAAAATTGTTCAAATAAATCTTTGTGCATTTATTTGACATATTTAAAGATAATTGTCAGTTTTGATGATCAATAATTTTGAAACGGTTCCTGATTTAATTAAAACCATATGTTGTAGATATGACATGCTGTAAATGGATTACAACTGTTTTAGTTTAGAAGGGAAGAGAGTTAAATTAGCATCTGGTAGCTACTTAAATTTTTGACAGAGTCATGCAATAAAAGTAATTTGATTTTTTTTTTTTTTCTATTTTGATCGTATATATATAAGAACTTTTTAATTAAATGCTAAATAAAAAGAATATGGTTTTGAATAGGAAAGGTTATATATATTGGTCAATTGCTATACTAGGCCTCCCACTATGGTAGAAAGCAGCTAGTATAAATATATATACTACATTAACTTTAGAGAATTACTTAATTTGCGTTACAATTAATATTCTTTTTTCAAAATTACTCTCATAAACATTCGCTCAAGTACTAAATAATACTAGTGCATCCATTAGTTAGCATGCTTTAATCACTTGAATTGATTTTGAAATTATTTGAATATATATAAGGATGCTGAATTGGCAATTGCTCACAAGGAGGGAAGTGCAAAGCCGAAATATGGGCTTTCAAAAGGCCCACTTTGTCTTTTCTGGATTAGTAGGCTGAACAAGCCCAATAATTTAATTGAATTAAAAGTGTTTGACACTGCTGCTGAATTCAACTGGTCCATGACACCAATAGTTAAGAATTTGCACATTTATTAAAATATATAGTGCGTCGAAATTCTATATAGGGCCCAAGATTTTTTCAGTGCGATTATCCATATTTAACTATTGGACATCAAATTGAACGACTTGAATTGTGTCATTCAATATGAGTATATGACCACTGTATGAACATGTTCATCTCACATGTTGATCTGGCACACCGTATAATTAAGGGTTCAACAAGAACTTGGTAGTCCAACATTTTGGATTTTAATTAACCCAAAATTAATTCAAGATTTTCTGAGGCTAAATTATGTGGTCAATTAGGCAATGACCTTTAAAACTTTCACCACTATAAACTTTTTAGAATTTGGAAACTTCATGAACAAGGCGCCCTCTAAAGTTAGATATGGGGGCTAGTATTGAAGTTTGTTCATCTTCTTCTATCTCTTAATGTTATTACTTTCATTTATTGTCACAACTGTTGGAAACGTGAGTGACTACCTTGAAAAAAAATCCGACGTAGTATAAGCTCTACTCCATTTCAAATGAATGATAAATCGATCCCATTGCATGGAATAAATGGAACTTTGAGTTTGAAAATAAAAAAACTCCATGTTACTTTTTTTTTTAATCTAAAATCTAATAAAGGGGCCGGGTATTATAAAAGTCTTAATAGTTGGAAGCGTATTAATCATCTACACTAAATATTACAAAAATGTGGGTAGTTGGGTTGTGTGTTGTGGGTGGGGGGGGGGGGGGGGGGGGGGGGGGGGGGGGGGTGGGGGGTGGTGGTCTGTTTTTGGAAAAGAGTATAATGGCGTCACTCATGCAAACAACAAACCGTCCGAAAATTATGATAGCTTTAACGGCATTTTCCTCCATATCAACAAGATGCGGCCATGCACTTAAATAATGTGTCTGAGTGTGTGAGAGACAATATATGGCTTCTAAACGTTTCACAATACATGTTGCCGAGCTAGAGTTGGTCCGGCCAGAGAAACCGACTCCATGCGAGTACAAGTATCTCTCAAACATAGACAACCAGCTTGGTCTTCGGAATCACATTCCTTTTGCACATATTTACCGTTTGCAAAAAGGTGGCTCTTCAGCCGATCCAGTGAGACTTGTTGACGTGCACTGTCCCATGCTCTGTGTATTACTATCCGTTGGCTGGCCGTCTTAGGCATGCTGAAAATGAAAAGCTGGTTGTTGAGTGTACGGGTGAAGGGTCTTGTTTCGAGAGGCTGATGCTGATGCGACAATCGAGCAACTGAAACAGACCCGGATTGGGTTTGTTCCTCCCTTTCCGCAGTGGGACCGGCTTCTAGTTGATGATGTGTATGGATCATTTTCTGTTACTGACTCTCCGTTGCTCTGCATGCAGGTAAAGGCTATCTGCTCTGCTGATTGTGAGTTGATATACTTCAGTCACTTCAAAGTTCAATCTAGTATTTTACTCAATGTGTAATGAGGATTCATGTATGTACAAATGTCTTTTCAGTTTATGATCCACTGGTACATGAGTTTAAACAATTTTTCGTGTTAGATATGTCAGCTAGTAATCAATTATCACCATTATTCCTTTATTTTCTGTTAGGTGACAAGGTTTGCATGTGGTGGCTTCGTTCTTGCTTATAGTTTCAACCACTGTGTATGTGATGCGCCGTGCTCTCCAGTTCATCACTGCTGTTGCAGAGCTGGCTCGAAACCCACACCTTCCCAATCCTTCTCTCATTCCAGTTTGGTCACGTGAATCCCTCATCCCCCGGAGCCCACCAAGCATTTCCTTTTCTCATTCGGAGTACGAAAACCCTAAACCCAACAAGATTTATCATCCTTCCGATTTCCATACACATGCAATCCTCCTTATTCCTACCACAAGCTGCTGTTTCGGCTATTAAAACACTAGCAGGAGCCAGTGCCTCTTTTGATGCAGTTGCTGCTTGTTCTGGCGATCCCGTGCCCGGGCACTTGGCTTAGGCAACACCGACATTGCTCTTTTCTTTCTGTTGACACACGGTACCTTCAGGGGGTCTCACCTCTGCCTAAATGCTATTACGGCGCTGCTGTTGTTTTCCCTTGTGTGTCAGTGCCTGTAGAGGAACTGTGTCAGCAACCAATAAGCTATGCTGCTTCAAAGATTGCCATGTCAAGCAGCGCCTGGCAACCGGAGTACCGTTCGTCAGTGATTGACTATTGGAAGTGTACCAGGGAAAGGTCGGGTTTCGTGGTGGAAAAGAAGCATTTGTGATCTCGGATCAAAGCAAGCTCAAGTTTGCTGATGTGGACCTTGGATGGGTCAGGCAGTGTATGGTGGGCCCGGGAGAGCCGGGACTGGTAATGAGCCTGGAATGGTGGCGGCCGTGGTTTCTCACCGCCTAGAGAATGGTGAAGAGGGTTTACTTTTAATATTTACGATGACCAATGAAGCACTAGATTCGTTTCACAATGAGGTGTTAGAGACTGTTGAAGCAGCGATTGAGGTTGAGGAAAAAACAAAATTCAAAGTAGGGGCATTTCTTTGGTAAAGCTAGCGCTGTGAAATCAGCTCTCTGAGTCTCCAGGCAAGCAAATTCAAGTATGGCCCTAGCTATCCCAGGCTTCCAGTCTAACTATTCACCATTTATACATTTCTTTAATTCTAAATCATATATCTTAAGCACAAAATTAAATATAAGAATAACATTGTCCGGCCTGGTTCATTGGCCTCCTGAATTCATATCACCTAAGGTAGCAGAATTTTTTAGTTTGAATCTGGTCTGTTCGTTATATTAGCACGAATTTTAAGTGGGCCATGTCTTACTGACTTGGTTGAATTGGCTCGGATTCTATTCTGATCGGATGGTCTGGTCTGACTGGATTGAAACCCAAAATTCTGTTACCTGGGTCCCAGCTTATTGTTATCTCTAGTTTTTACTCAAAATATATGGATGGCAGGATGGGTTCCAAGTTCATTGCTCCAGGTGCCAGCAGATGTACAGTTTATATAGTATTAAATTAATACAAGAATTTTGACCTTCAAACGAAACATTCATAGGAAGAGAATCTGCTGCGATCCGTAGCCTGGAACAGTACTCTGAAATCTCTGCTTTTCCAAATCAGCTGTTGAATTATTTCGAGATGCGTGCACAAAAACCAGCTGTTT